>SJYQ01002320.1:277702-295828 GCA_006410935.1 Redunca redunca | reverse complement strand
AAGATAAAAATACTAATCATGTTATACCTTGATAAACTATAAAGTTTATGGAACATTATGCATACAAAATAGCCAATAAATTCTGAGGGAAAAATGTGAAAGATTCATTTTCCTGGATATTTATACATATTTATAGGCTCTATAAATAAAATAGTGCAAAACTTATGCTTAAGGAGAAAGGCTGATGAAATAAATAGGACATTCAGACATAGACTAAAGGCATGTGACCAACAAACAGCATTCTGAATTAGTGGGAAATGATGGAGTATTCAGTACAACACTATTCAAAATATTACCTTATATAATAGACAGTTATAATAAAGGTCTCAGTGAATAGTCTCCTAGCATCAATACTTTTGGATGGCCCCCTTCCACGTTGACCCTAAGCTTGACTCTTAGTATCAAGGGATGAAAGCAAACATGAGGCAAGCAGAGACTTGACAATTTAGAGATTCCCCTGTTAGAATGCCACAGTCATCTTGGGAGAAAGTCTTGTGTAGCATCTTTGTGGATAGAAAACCACACTGAAAGAGGGAGACCAGCCACCCCAGGCTTCCTTACTGTGCTCAGCCACCAACCAACCCAGCAGTTGAATGAAGCCACATGACTACACACATCATGGTATAGAATAAGTAAAATATGGTGACTCATAAGGCAGATGCCTGTGAACCACTTTAAATCAATAGAATAAATATAAATACTATACAGTGCTACTGGAACATATCTGCAAAACATAGTGTTGAAAGAGAAAAGCTTAAGACACAACATGAGATGCCTGTCCTATGATTGTTAATATAAATAAAACATGCAAACCAAAGAAAATAGAACAAAGCTCTTTCCTTTACCTTACCCTTGCATACCCAAGAACACACACACACGATAATACAGTGTTTAAATATTAAATCCAAATAAATTTCAGAATTTATGTTATAACTCCTTAGTCTGTTAAAAAGTAGTTACTCATGAAGCTTTAAAGCTTTGTCTGAAGAAAACGTAAAAAGTGATGGGAAAGTAATTATACTACTACTAATATTAATCATATGTGTATAACTTTTACTCCATGATTTCTATCTTAGTTCCATTAGTTTAACAAAATACTATGGACAAATGGCTTAATCAAAAGTTTATTCCTCATTCTTAAGAAGCTGGAAAGTCAAAGACCAGTGTGTCAGCATGCTCGGCTTCTCCCTTGTTTGCAGACCAGCATCTTCTTGCAGTGTCCTCCCATGGCAGAGAGAGAGATAAACTTTCATGTCTCTTCTTATAATGGCACTATTCCCATGACTTAATTTCCTCCTAATGTCTTGGCATCCAATAGAAGCAGATTGGGAATTAGGGCTTCAACATGTGAATTTTGAGGGTGAACACAAAATACAGTGGTGGAGCAGGCACAGAATGCATGCTCCATTCCGAAAGGGAGAAATAAGAGAAAAGAAAACAGTGATGAGTCCCATGCAACTCTGATACACAGCACGGCAAACTCCATGAAATTTGGTCTCAAGATATACTCTTTAGCTTGATGTTGTGCCTTCCAGACCTACTGGAATGGCCATTCTGCCTCTGCAGCTCTGAAAAGTGAGGGATTGTATCCTTAGGGCTTTGGATGGTCCTCCCCAGTTTTCAATGATATTTCCTCACTACCATCAGAGACCTCATCAGAATGACCTCTATTGTCCATATTTCCACATTCTCTCATGGTTTCTCTTGTATTCTCTAAGAAGATAGAGGCTTTCTCTCATTTTTTTATTCCTGGGCTTTCATGAGAGTTACCTTTAACAACTGCTTCATAGCAATATTGACTTTTTCTCACATGAACTCATAACTCCCCCAGCCTCTAGCCATGACTCAGCTTTAAAGTTGCTGTCACACTTTTATAATAGGATCCCCACTTCTGGTACCAAAGTCTGTCTTAGTCTGTTAAAGTGCTTTAACTGGTATTTAAGAAAATACCAGAACCTGGATAGCTTCAACAACAGAAATTTATTTGTTACCATTCTGAGGCTGGAAAGTCAGAGGCCATGTATCAGCTTAGTTGGGTTCTTCCTGGTTTGCAGACCACTATCATCTTGCTACATCCTCACACAGCAGAGAGAAAGAGGGAGATCATCTCTCTTATGTTTCTCATAAAGCACTGTCTCATTCATCTGTGCTTCACCCTCATGATAAAATTCTTTCCAAAAGCCACTTCTCCAAATGTCATCACATGAAAAATTAGAGCTTCAATATGTGAATTTGGAGGGAATGAGTGTATAGGACACACACATTCAGTACATGGCAGTTATTAAAAATATTTTAATAGTAGCTAAAATTTAGATAAATTTTCCACACCTTTACCAGAAGAAAATGTTATGCAAAGAAGCATTCATTTCATGCAAAAACGTCAAGAATTTTCCTTATCTCAACTTGCAAATGTACATATTTGTTTTATATCAATTGTCCAATCATCTCAATTAGAGATTTATGTATGTTACAATCCTCACTCCAGGCAGTTCTGTTCATTCACTCAATGGGTTTTTTCAGCCTCTTTGGCCAAGATAATCTGTGCTGCTGTTTTGTAAAAACTCTACCTTTCTCCGTCCCAGGGGTCTGGGTAATGTGACTGGCTGGTTTTTCTGGCCAGGGAGAAGCCGGGCTGGAGGTTGCATGCAGAAGACAGGACAAGAGCGTAATATGTCTCCACGTACACCCTGCCCTTAGCGCCTTGTCTGCTGATTTCTTGAATAATAGCTGTTTCTTAAGATATAAAGTCCCAGCTTCTCACAAAACATACCTCTCTACATAGTTCCTTCCTTCCAGAACACAGCAGTGACAATAACTTTATTGTTGCTCTCCATACACTACTGCACTAATCCGTGTTGTCAATTTCCATTGCTTTGTAAACCCCTTTGATTTATTCTAATTAGAGTTTGTTCTTTTCCTTTTGGGATCCAGACTGATATAAGCTCTCTCTTCAAGTGAAAGGTGAGCATAACAACAATGCAAGCTAATAACTGTTACAGGGATGTAGCTACACCCATCTTTTCTCTGAAGCATTTCCCTAAATACACTTTGCAAGTCAAGGCACACAATTAAAAACATCCCACTGCTTGACCTTAAGAATAATTTCCTTAAGGAGAGAAACCATTTATTTCCTTCCCCTTTTCTTCTTAAGGTTTTATAAAGTGTGCTGCACATAGTAGGTTGTGAATAATTACTGGAAGTGATCACATAGTCTCCAGATCCCAAACCATGCCAAACATGGTTCCTCATGGAACTTTTTTTTTCACTTCTTTTTCTGTCTTACAGGTATATAGTAGACATTTTGGCAATATTTTTAATTGATTATAAATATTTTAATTTGTTTTTTGCCTTTGTTTTATCTACTTTTTCTAGTATTCACTCTATGCTTAAAAATTATTTCTCACTCTGCTAATTACTAACTCCACTTCTGGTATATCACCTCTGATCCATTTACTAACTTTTGCATGAAAAACATTCTAATCAGAAGAACAGGTAAAGTCAAAGAGGTTGCTCTTTCATATTTTCATGTTGTTTTCCAAAATCAAATTGGGGAGAGTAACCAGTCTTTAAAAAGCCCATATTAAGGCATAGTTGTCATGATTTCCCCTAAGCTCTTCTGCTCTTCAAAATATGGTGGATAATTTAGATATTCAAACTATGGTCTGTAGTCCATGTAGTGTGCACAGAATTCTTAATAAATATGATTTTTTTTTCTGTATGCCCTGATTACTCACTAGAAATTATGGACCCTCAGATACTGTATTAATTATGTCAAGAAATTAGACATTCTCTATATAGTGAAATTAAGTTATATATTTACATGTCAATTTTTTCTAGAAGAACCAAATTCTTGACAACACAGAAAAATAAGATATGAGAGAAAGAAGACAATAGTAGATTTCATATTCATAAATACATTTTACTTCTTTTTAAGAAAAAAAATGAAAGTAAGGGAGAGGTGATGTAACTAAAATCTTTAATACAGAATTTCTAAAATATGCTTATAAAAGTCAGGCAGGAGGGCATCCTGATGTTCATTTTACAGCTTTTCAACCTGTGTGTTGAAAACAGAAAACATCAAAGTATTATCATTTGTCAAACACATCTAAGCTTTAGGATAATTCAGAGACTGTCCTTGCTTTCGTTATAAATCTCTACTAAATGTGTCCATTCTATTTCTCTATGCTTCCCCTCTTCCCAACGCGAATATGACCATTGTTTATGAACAGGTATAGTCTATTGAGCTATTTATGTGAAGTTCAGATAAAAACTAAATCCTCTGGTACTTGAGTAGCAACAACATTCAATCTTTTCTTACAAGGGTCAGTCTGGGATAATAGAAAACAAGTAAATATAAAAGAATTCATAAACTAGTGAATGATGGTTCATGTCAGATTTATGGCATGTGTCCATGAAAACTCTGTGCTAACTGTAACACAATGGAGGATGCTATTTCAACAGCACATTGTGTATGTGGAGCTATATATTAATTACAAGGAGTGTGTATGTTAGTCACTTAGTCATGTTGGACTCTTTGTGACCCTGTGGATTCTAGCCCTCTAGGCTCCTCTATCCATCGGATTCTCCAGGCAAGAATACGAAGTGGGTTGCCATTCCCTTCACCAGGGTATCTTCTTGACCCAGGGATTGAACCTGGGTCTCCCACGTTGCAGGCAGATTCTTTACCAACTGAGCCACCGGGGAAGCCCATTACAAGGAGAGGAACTTTTAGTTCTTTATCTGTTAAACATTTCTTAACTTCCATTTGGAAAAGCAAGATATGTATCATCCAATTAGAAAAACAAGATATTACTAATCCTGAATGTTATGAAGTATTGATTATTTACTTTAGAATATGTTTCCCATACAGTTCAAACAATATAGTTTCTAAAATTGAGACATCAGAAAAGTTTGGGAAAATGCTTTTATTTATATGTGGATTGCAGCGTTTTTTTTTAACTAATAGGGTGTAGTATCTGGCTAAATAAAACCTCAAATACATTCAGTCTCCACTTACTGCTCGCCATTTGCATCCATTGATATACAGAGAAAGATTGTTTTTAAATATGTGGAGGTACAGATGACAGCGTTTGAGGAAGAAGATCATATAGCAAAGGAGAGGGTGAGTCAGAAAGATTGCAAAATCTGTGGGAACAGAAAAAATCATGGTTCAAAAAGATATTAATACATGCACACCAAAGCCATTGCAGTGCTATTTACAATAGCCATGATATGGAGGTAACCTAAATGTCCATCAACAAAAGTGAAAGTGAAGTTGCTTAGCCATGTCCGACTCTTTGTGACCCCATGGACTTTAGCCTGCCAGGCTCCTCCAACCATGGGATTTTCCAGGCAAGGATACTGGAGTGGGTTGCCATTTCCTTCTCCAGGGGGTTCTCCTGACCCAGGCATTGAACTTGGGTCTCCTGCATTGCTGGCAGATTCTTTGCCATCTAGTCACCAGGGAATCCCTGTCCATCAACAAATGATTGGGTAAAGAAGATGTGCTATAATATATACAATAGAATATTATTCAGTCATAAAAGAACAAACTTTTGGACCTAAAGATTACCCTACTGAATCAAGTAAGTTGAACACATAAAGATACATACGATATGACATTGCTTATATGTGGAATCTAAAATAAATAAATAAATAAAAGTGTACAAGTGAAATTATTTACAAAACAAACAGACAGAGATGTAAAATGCAAACTAATGGTTACCAGGGAGGAAAAGTGGAGGGGCAAATTTAGAGACTGGGACTGACATATACATACTACTATATATAAAGTGAATAACTCATAAGAACCTGTTGTATAGCACAGAGAGCTCTACTCAAAACTCTGTAATGGCCTATATAGGAAAACAACTCTTCAAAAAAGGGGCTATATGTATAATTGATTCATTTTGCTGTACAGTAGAAACTAGCACAACATTGGAAATCAACTATATGCCAATTTTTTTTTTTTTTTTTTATTAAAGAAACACTTCCCAACTTCTAAGATGGGGGCTGGTCCTTAGTGACCAGAAGTCAGCTTTAATATTAGAAGTCAGCTTTAAACTGTCCAGGTGGGAATCTGCATGGACTCTGGTAAGAGGCAACCCTAAATGAAAACTCAGGAGATAAAATAATTGTTTTTCTGCAAATCTTTGGAGTAACTTTTACTCTAAGCTTTGGAGTATCATTGCTCTTGGGACTGACAATATGGCAAATTAATACAAGTCATTAGCTGCAATTATGAGATTGCTTCAGTAGCATCTGAGGTGATGGATTTGAAAGCAGAACAGGAGCAGAATAACATTGCAGATGCTGTAAGGTGAGTAACTTAAAAACAGCTTTGTGAGATTCTATGTGATCAGAGTCATATGGGGACTGTCTAGCGAAAGATGTGGGAAAATCATTCATTATTCAAATGCAAGACCTATATCCTGGTCTTGTGGGATCTGGAGGTCTTTGTGCAGCTGCTCTTTACTAGGGTTCATGATGTTCCAATCATGTTTCTCTCTAAGTATCTATTCTTTTCCTCTCTCTGCCAAATAGCTTCCTCTGCAAGGCTCCTGAATTGTCATGGCATAAACTGTGACTGAAACTCTCCATCTTTTTAAAAATCCAGGTCCTAAAGTCAGCCACAAAATTTTCTGGTATTTTCAGTGTAAGTCCTTGAGGTATCGATTTCAAACCCCATCATCTGTGCAGAGTTCAAAGTCACCAGTATTCCATGGTCATCTGCTCCACCCCCTCCCTAAGAACTGAAACAGTAACTCTAAAAGATGGTGGAGTGAGCTAGGCTGCCCTTGTTCCTATCAAGTGAACTCTTTGGTGATTGGGTGAGGTATGGACTGGGCATAAATCCTGTTGATACAAGTGAGGGAAAGAAGAAAAATGTGAATTTCTATTATTAAAGTGGTCTCTGTTGAATTCACAAATAGAGAAATCTCATCATAGTTGGGTAACAGTGCATGCTTATTTTTAACATTGTGGGAATACTGGCTATATAGAAAAAACTGACATTTGTTCTTATTTTTCCATCTATGGAAAATCTATTATAAAAATCTATTATGCCATAAGAAAGATTATATTTGATAGCAAAGGGAAAATTATGCTACTGAAAGGTTGTGGTTGCAAGCCATGTGCTACACCAGGATTTGTGAGCTCAAGGAGAGAGGATTTCGATCTCAGGACAGAAATGAGTCTTGACTACTCAGAGCTTTGGTGTAGCCAAGATTTATTAAAGTATAATAGATGTACAGAAAGCTTTTGACACAGACATCAAAAGGGGACAGAAAGAATGCCTGCTTGTTAGTTTTTAGCAAGGCATTTTACGTCTGTTAGTGAGAGCTGCTAACCAGATAAGAGAGACACCTCCAGGCTGAGGGAGTTTCACCAGGCCCTTCTCCCACAATATGCATTTATGAGATAAAATGGCACAAGGTGTGTCATCCCAGGCCATAAAATAATGGACATGAATACTGGTTTGTTGAGCCATTATCTTTTAGAGTCTATTGAAAGTGAACTAGGAGAGTGAAAAAGTTGACTTAAAACTCAACATTCAGAAAAATAAGATCATGGCATCTGGTCCCATCACTTCATGGCAAATAGATGGGGAAATAATGGAAACAGTGAGAGACTTTATTTTCTTGAGCTCCAAAATCACTGCATATGGTGACCGCAGCCATGAAATTAAAAGACGTTTGCTCCTTGAAAGCAAAGCTATGGCCAATCTAGACAGCATATTAAAAAGCAGAGACATTACTTTGCCAACAAAAGTTCATCTAGTCAAAGCTATGGCTTTTCCAGTAGTCATGTATGGATGTGAGAGTTGGATTATAAAGAAAACTGAACGCCAAAGAATTGATGCTTTTGAAATGTGGTGTTGAAGAAGACTCTTGAGAGTCCCTTGGACTGCAAGGAGATCCAACCAGTCCATCCTAAAGGAGATCAGTCCTGAATATTCATTGGAAGAACTGATGCTGAAATTGAAATTCCAGTACTTTGGCCACCTGATGGGAAGAACTGACTCATTTGAAAAGACTGATGGTGGGAAAGATTGAAAGCAGGAGGAGAAGGGGATGGCAGAGGATGATATGGTTGGATGGCATCACCGATTTGATGGATGTGAGTTTGAGTAAGCTCCGGGAGTTGGTGACGGACAGGGAAGCCTGGTGTGCTGCAATCCATGGGGTAGCAAAGAGTCCAACATGACTGAGTGACTGAATTGAACTGAACTGAACTGAGCCGTTGTCAGCCCAAGGTTTGAGAAAAGAAAAATATGTTAAGTGGTACTGATTTGAAGAAAGGCAACTTTCAAAGCAAATGCATGGTTTCAGTAACATAGCTTAAGAAAAACAATTCCATAAGAAAAATGCATCAGTTAATTCAAGGTTTGAGAAAAGTTAAACTAGGGGAACCAGGTGTCCTCAACAGAGAAAGGAAAAAAATCTACCCCTTGAGGTTTATTTCCTCCTGTCCCTTGGGGACCCCTACTGAGACTCTTAACTCTGTTATTACTTAATATATAAAACATGGACAAATTTTGTTTCTTGAGAATGTACTATTTTCCTGGTAATAATCATACATTTATTCTCATTCTCAAAACAAGTTACTTTTATTCTCTTCATGCTGATGAGGAAATTGAAACTTGTGGAAAGGAAACTTGTGGACTTATGTAAGGTCATATATCCATTATGCTGAAAAACTGGGTCATGAAACTAAATCAGCCCATATTGAAAATCTATACTTCATCCAAAACAACAAGTTCTCTGAACATGAATCACCTCAAAACCTCACTTTAAAGCATAAAAGCAGTAATTAAAGTTGAATCTTTTAATAAACTTTATAATGAACTAAATTGATTAAACACTCAGAAAAACTTCACCCTCTTCAACAAATCTGACATCAAATCCACACAATGCCATGCTGAGAGGTCCAACTTTCCTAGTTGCTGTATTTCCCTAATAAACAAAGTGATCACAAGAATAAGTTTTAACTCTCTTATTTCTCATAGTCTGCAACTTCCTATAGACATTCTGACAAATATTAGACAAACTATTAGGCCTAGTGCTACTATGCAGAATTTTATGATATTAAGCAGACGTGACAGTTGAGAGCCTTGTAAATAATAATCACAGACTAATGAACAGTGGGAGACTTCAGAATATCAATCTGTACTAGGGGGAAGTTTTGAATTAGAGACACTACTTCCTACCCAGTAAATCAGTAGTGAAAAACTGAAGGCTTTCTCAATGCATCTGCTTATGCAACTAGATCTGTAGTCCTGAAGGAGCATACAACGTGGATGCCAAAAGGAATGTAATTTTATCACCATACAAGGGGCTTTTGAATTTCTAACTGAAACATTTTTAAAAATTTTCATTACCTCCAAAAGAGGCTGGATTGTATAACAGAAAACTTGAATGCATCCTTCAGTATCAGAGTGAAACTAGTTCAAGGTAGTTAGAGCTTATCTCTTCCTTCCTCTTTAGCATTCAAATAACATTGCCCAAAGGGAACAGAAGACACAAGGTTAAGAGAACTGAAATGCCAAGTCTTGATTGGTTTATGGCTTTTATTAAATGTGCAAATTACTACTTTTGCCTCTGAGCACATGCATCATATATAACAGAAAAGAGACAATATTTCTACAATAATTAACAAATTCATAAATGATACCAGACACAGGTATACATCTTCTTACTTATGTATCCTTTATCACTGTTAATAGAAACACACCTCTTTTCAATAGCCCAAGTCCATTATTTATTAAGACAAGTATAAGTCAGCCAAATTATTTATATTTACAATTTTATGGTATTTTTGATGCTGACAACACAAAAATAATTGGACTGGGTTTTTATTTTGAGAGCTTTTAAATTCTTTAGCATTAAGGTAGTATTCATGTAGCAGAAACACCACTTTGCCCACAAATTCTGTATATTCAAAGCCATGGTTTTTCCAGTAGTCATGTACAGATCCAAGAGTTGGTTCATAAAGAAGGCTGAGAACTGAAGAATTGCTTCTTTCAGACTGGTGCTAGAGAAGACTCTTGAGAGTCCTTTGTACTACAAGGAGTTCAAACCAATCAATCCTAAATGAAATAAATATTCCCTGAATATTCATTCGAAGGACTGATGCTGAAGCTGAACTCAAATACTTAGGCCACTTGAGGCGAAGAGCTAACTCATTGAAAAAAACCCTGATGCTGGGAAAGACTGAAGGCAAGAGGAGAAGTGGGTGATAGAGAATAAAATGATTAGACAGTATCACAAGCTCAAAGGACATGAGTTTGAGCAAACTCTTGGAGATAGTGGGGGACAGAGGAGACTGGTGTGCCTCGCCATGGGGTTGTAAAGAGTTGGACTGAACAACAACAAAGTACTTAAAACCTATACCAGGTATTCATTTTTTGATGGGAACATTTGGAAATGATTGCTAACATCATAAAGATGTCTTCATACCATTGTAATCAAAACTGAAATTGTATCCTGACCAGGTATGGTATGAGCTTTGTTTTTACTGACACAAGACAAGATAAAGATCCAGGAAATTAATAAGAAATTGTGCATGTCATTCTGAAATATTCTACAAATATTATTTTCAAAATGATTAGTTTATTCCCTTTCAAGTATATATAGAAAAAGTAATAGTTACTAAGTAATAATACTTCAGAATATTATAATTAAGCATTAATCACTTAATTTCAGTTGTTTAATCCATTAAAATTTCTAGACTCCTTGGAAGCAGGGTGACTTATGTTCACCTCCAGTGTATTTCCAGTGCTTACTATTTAGTAATCATTCAGTAAATGTTTAAGAAATCTTTTTAAAGGAGTAGTTATATATGGTTGGAGAAGGCAATGGCACCCCACTCCAGTACTCTTGCCTGGAAAATCCCATGGATGGAGGAGCCTAGTAGGCTGCAGTCCATAGGGTCGCTAAGAGTCGGACACAACTGAGCGACTTCACTTTCACTTTTCAGTTTCATTCATTGGAGAAGGAAATGGCAACCCACTCCAGTGTTCTTGCCTGGAGAATCCCAGGGACAGTGGAGCCTGGTGGGCTGCCGTCTATGGGGCTGCACAGAGTCGGACACGACTGNCTTGTTTTATTCTATGATGTTAAAGGTCTGTGTTTATTCATATTTTGAGCTTGTCACATGCTTATATTGAAATTTTAAGGTGCTATTATCCTGAATGTACCATATTTCTATATTATGTGTTTAGGTGGCAATTTTTTTAGAAAAATTAAATTTTTAAGAAATAGCATATGGAAATTGAATTTTGTAGATGACAAGAATAAAATGGGGTAACTTAGAGTTTGTTTTGTTTTAATTGTTGTTATTTTTTTGTCTCTAAGTAGTGTCTAATTCTTTTTGCCATGAGGGTGGCACCACCCTTATGGCAGAAAGTGAAGAGGAACTAAAAAGCCTCTTGATGAAAGTGAAAGTGGAGAATGAAAAAGTTGGCTTAAAGCTCAACATTCAGAAAACAAAGATCATGGCATCCAGTCCCATCACTTCATGGCAAATAGATGGGGAAATAGTGGAAATAGTGTCAGACTTTATTTTGGGGGGCCCCCAAATCACTGCAGATGGTGATTGCAGCCATGAAATTAAAAGACATTTACTCCTTGGAAGGAAGGTTATGACCAACCTAGATAGCATATTGAAAAGCAGGGACATTACTTTGCCAACAAAGGTCCATCTAGTCAAGGCTATGCTTATTCCAGTGGTCATGTATGGATATGAGAGTTGGACTGTGAAGAAGGCTGAGTGCCGAAGAACTGATGCTTTTGAACTGTGGTGTTGGAGAAGACTCTTGAGAGTCCCTTGGACTGCAAGGAGATCCAACCAGTCCATCCTGAAGGAGATCAGTCCTGTGTGTTCATTGGAAGGATTGATGCTAAAGCTGAAACTCCAGTACTTTGGCCAGCTCATGCGAAGAGTTGACTCATTGGAAAAGACTCTGATGCTGGGAGGGATTGGGGGCAGGAGGGGAAGGGGATGACAGAGGATGAGATGGCTGGATGGCATCACTGACTCAATGGACATGAGTTTGAGTGAACTCTGGGAGTTGGTGATGGACAGGGAGGCCTGGCGTGCTGCAGTTCATGGGGTTGCAAAGAGTCGGACACGACTGAGCGACTGAATTGAACTGAACTGAACTTTTTTGCAACGCATGGACTGTAGCCTATCAGGGTCCTCTGTCAATGGGATTTCTCAGGCAAGAATACTAGAGTGGAGTTGTCATTTCCTTCTCCAGGGGATCTTCCTGATCCAGGGATTGAACCTGCATCTCCTGCTTTAGCACTGAATCACATCAGAAGCCTTTTAATACTCACAGTAAAGTCATCTTAATCTTATTTTTTCATTTAGAAGCAGTCAGTTAACAATACCTCTCTCATCTTTATTTTTTTCTTTCTTTTTTTAATACAAATTTATTTATTTTAATTGGAGGTTAATTACTTTACAATATTGTATTGGTTTTGTCATATGTCAACATGAATCCACCACAGGTATACAAGTGTTCCCCATCCTGAATCCCCCTCCTCCCTCCCTGTACCATCCCTCTGGGTCGTCCCAATGCACCAGCCCCAAGCATCCAGTATCATGCATTGAACCTGGAATGGTGATTCATTTCATTTATGATATTATACATTTTTCAATGCCATTCTCCCAAATCATCCCACCCTCTCCCTCTCCCACAGAGTCCAAAAGACTGTTCTATACATCTGTGTCTCTTTCGTTACCATCTTTCAAAATTCAATATATATATGTGTTAGTATA
Source organism: Redunca redunca (assembly GCA_006410935.1). Classification (NCBI taxonomy): domain Eukaryota; kingdom Metazoa; phylum Chordata; class Mammalia; order Artiodactyla; family Bovidae; genus Redunca; species Redunca redunca. The sequence goes on along the minus strand of SJYQ01002320.1, from coordinate 283,045 downwards.
CTGTATTGNTCAATATATATATGTGTTAGTATACTGTATTGGTGTTTATTTTGGAAATATTAGAAGGTGCTTTAATCAATATTATTAAAAAAAAAATAAAAGTCCTTTCCAATTCTGTTGGTCTCTATGCATTTTGGGTGTAACTTTGTAAAGTAGTTTCTATCTCATTTTATCTTATTTTTGCTAGGAAGTCACCCATGTTATAGGTAAGGGTTTCCATATATATTCACCCCCAAACAAGCAAAACCCCACAAAACTGACTTCTCCATTTCACAGGGACTTCTGATCATCTATAGCTAGCATTCAGCACAAAAATCACTGAAGTAATCAAAGAGATCACCAAAACACATTTTAAAATATATTTATTTTTAAATTAAATTGAATAGAAAAATGCCATAAATATCCAAAGTTCATCATTATTCAATATAAAATGATCAACACAACACAGGTGTATCATTAATAATTATAACAGTATTAGCATGGCAAGGATGAAATTTTAACTTGGATTTAGAACATAATAAAATAAATGTTAAAATCATAAAGGTAGTTAAGGTAATCCTAAAATGCAATAAATAGAAGTCTAATAGTTCTATACTCCCTAAATCTGCATCTATTAAGGTGAAAATATGAATACTTATCTAAACAGTGATGAGTATCAAATTTATTTGATGATCACAAGGAATATAAGAAGTCAATGAAGTGAGTGGAAAAGGTGTATACTCAAAGTTTTCATTCTTTCTCGTTTTCCTAGACATTAACTAAGTTGATTCAATTTCAGTGGGTTTTGAGACATGCAAAATATGTTTACTTTTTGGCCCTCGATGATAAAAGTAAAATGTTGTTCCAATTAACTAGATACATCACTTTAATTATTTTTCTTTCTATAGCATGAGTTATAATTGTTTGACTGTAATGAAAGGACAACCTAAGGAAGGAGGAGGGCAGTGGGATTTAAAGTGGACTCTTAACAAGATTCAGCCACCAGTTCCTGTACAGCCTGACAGCTAATGCCCAGGCTCTGAGTCCCCTTTCCACCTGCCCATAGTGCATTTCCTTCACCCCTTTGGAGTTTCCTGTCTAACTTTGACTTTCATTTTTGCAGGTTTGGATTTATTCTTCATAAAGATGAAGCTGCACTACAAAAGATTGATCTTGAAACCATGTCATACATCAAGACTATTAATCTGAAGGACTATCAGTGCATTCCCCAGTCACTAGCATACACGCACTTGGGAGGATACTACTTCATTGGCTGCAAACCCAACAGCACTGGGGCGGCTCCCCCACAGCTCTTGGTGGACGGTGTCACCGACGCAGTCATTGGGTTCAACAGTGACGTGACAGGCACTCCACATGTCTCTCCAGATGGACACTATCTTGTCACCATCAGTGACGTGAAAGGTCTTGTGAGGGTCCAGTACATCACTATCAGAGGAGAAATACAGGAGGCTTTTGATATTCACACTAACCTGCACATATCTGACCTGGCCTTTCAGCCATCCTTTACGGAAGCCCATCAGTACAACATTTATGGTAGTTCAAGCGCACAGACAGATGTGCTCTTTGTGGAGCTTGCCTCCGGGAAGGTTAAGATGATAAAAAGCCTTAAGGAACCACTCAAGGCGGAAGAATGGCCTTGGAACCTGAAGAACAGGCAAATCCAGGACAGTGGCTTGTTTGGTCAATACCTGATGACTCCTTCCAAGGACTCTCTCTTTATACTCGATGGACGACTCAATAAGTTAAACTGTGAGATCACTGAAGTTGAGAAGGGAAACACAGTCATCTGGGTTGGAGAAGCATAGAAGCCCTGTTAAATAATTATCAAATCAAGAGTTTTCCAATACACTGCACTAATTCATTATTTAAATTTACAGTTTAACTTTCTAAGTTTGTATCCTAGCCAAACATCAGTTACTTAGATGGCCCAAATAAAATAGTTTTGCTTTTTTTTTTAATCAAAGACATACACAATTAGTAATATTGGTTGATTAGAAATAGTTAACACAATACTTAATGAGAAACTATTTCAATTATAAGAACCAAATCTACTGTTATTTTTTTTCCAATAGAATAGGAATTTAAATAATTAAAAATAACTCAACTGCAGGGAATTTCCAATGATTCTAAACACCATTTCATCTTGAGGGTAATTGATCTTTTTTTTTTTTTTTTCTGTCCTTTTGGTATGCTTAAACCAGAAATAAAAGATGTTGTGGAAGCTTAAAATTCTTAATTCAAAATATTCTGTCCCATCCACTGTTTCTAATCTTTCGTGCCTTGAAAGGAATGTCACAAGAGGAAAAGGAAGGCTAAAAGCTGCATACTGACCACCCTCATCACTATAAATTTCTTGTCATTTAAAGAGAAAAGTTGAACATCTTTTGCACCAAACCCAGCCTTCAGTCATTTGTCTAACCCTCAATGAAATATCATTTGAAGACATAAACTGTCCTTAGGCTGTACACAGGTGACAAAGTCTATTTGACACTCACTGTATAATCTGCAGCATGCTATGGAAAATGGGGAGGAAGGGAGGAAAATAATTATGATAATATGTTTGCAGTGTATTCTTGACTCATTTTGCTTTCAATCACGAGAGTGCATTATATTTTTAATGCAAGTTTGTCTGGGATGTCAACTGCTTACAAATATCTCTTATTAGTGGAATAGACTTTTTTGTTTCTTTTGATGTAGTCCAGTGTTGCATTAGCAGGAATTTTATTTCCAAAATGGAAGCATTATTTGTGTCTGCTTAGAGTAAACCACATTTAGGGAAATTAACAACAGAGAGAAGAAAAACTGGCTAGAGAACTGATGAGTATTAGCGGTTTAGGACAATTAGTAACAGAAATTGGGAATTAGGGGGTAGCACCACAGTGGTGAGAAAAGATGTACTTCTCCATCGCCTTTGCTATTTAAATATAATCCATCAAAGGACTCATTCTTTAATAACTTCCCAAATGACTTCTGCTTAACTCCTATATAATCCTTAAACAACTCTCTCGCTGTGTGTCGAAGTTCGAAACTTAACTAATCCTCTTATTTGAGACATTGCATAGAAGTAAAAATCATTGCTTTCATTTTTCAGGGCAAAGAAAAGGCCAGTAGAAGTGCATTAAAACTAGTAACTTGGTTTATTGAAATAAGCAGATTATTACCCAGGCTTAAAGTAAAAGCTTACATTGTTTGGAGAATCTTTTTACTTATTATATTTTTGTTTTATTGTTGCTAAAAATGCTAATGTACTGTTGAAATGACCTCCATTTCCTGAAGGTAATCCAATAAGGTCTTTTTTAAATACAAATTTTACTCAAGTTTAATTGTGTAAAACTGCTTAGAAACCTGAAATTTTATAGTGTGTACTATCTTATGTATATATAGCATCCTGAACTATGTGATAACAGTAGATTTATTCTTAGCTTAAGGAAACATTATGGGAGGCAGATTTAATAGACAACAGAAGTTAGCTTATGTTTCTACTTACCTGCTTTCCTTTTTAGCAATTTTCTTCTTTGTGAACATGAACCACATAAAGTGGCTGTGACCTAATGATTTAATCTAAGTCTGTCTCATACATCCTTCTTTGGTAGTTTACACCATGTGGCTGCTTTGTCTGTAGACACTGCTTGATAAAAGAGAATAAACCTCTTACATTTTAACCCTTGAGAGTTCAGTCAGTGTTTTAATGTGAATACAAATGTTTGTTTTGTTTTTCCTCCCAGTGGTTCAAACACAGACTGGTTTATATCCCCATTGTTTTTAAAGTGATGGGATGGGGTAGAGGGTAGGTAAAACGAGACCAATCAAGGAAAGACAACTTAGTTTCATTATATCAATTCTAAGTTGCTCTGTCCCTTCACATTCATATGTAAAGCAAGATATTTATCCTCTTAAGATGTCTATTTCTTTAGAATCCCTTCTTGTGTATTAAAGGAATGAATGAATATCAGAATGGAACATAAACATAGACTTAAATCCCCTTTTCCCCACATTCTTACACTATTAACCACACAAATACTGAGCCCCCCTTTTTAACAGTGTAATGTTTAAAATATTGACATTTGTGATACTTTAAAAAAATAAGGAAATGCATTATTATATTTTCTAAGATAGATATTTCTTTCTTCAGTGATAGAGAGAAAAAGTAAGAGCTGGCATACAGGGCATCAGCATTGCTCTACAAACATCTTGATAAACGTGTATTGAATACAATGATCTCATCAATAACGGGGTATATGTGAAAACTGAACATGAAGAAAAACTAGAATAAAATGATGACATCACCGCTCTCTAAAAAAAATAGATTTTTAACAGATAGGGTAAAATAGCAACAAGGTAGCCAAAAAAAAGACATAATTTTGCTGCAAATTATCTGGTAATAATTGTGTGATAGCCATTTCAGGCATGAAATAAGAAAAGGTGTTAACCAAGAATGGAAGTAGAACATGGGGAGGTCTTTGGGCAAAATTGCCAAGAAAAATTAATATTTATGTAAAGAAGGTGGTAATTCATGAAAAATGGATTATGATCAGATTTTGGAGTCAGAGAAGTAAAGAATAGGGCTTTCCAGGTGGCTCAGTAAGTATAGAATCTGCTGCAGTGCAGGAGACACAGGACTCCACAGTTTTAATTTCTGGGTTGGGAAGATTCCCTGGGAAAGGCAGAGCAACCCATGCCAGTATTCTTACCTGGACAATACCACAAAAAGAGGTTGCAAAGAGTCGGAAATGACTGAAGCAACTGAGCATGAAGTGAAGAATGAAACAAAATGAAAGAGTTGCTGGAGCAGCCGTGAAGAGATACCCATGCCCAACGTAAGAGAAACCCAAGTAAGATGGTAGGTGTTGCAAGAGGGCATCAGAGGGCAGACACACTGAAACCATACTCACAGAAAACTAGTCAATCTAATCACACTAGGACCACAGCCTTGTCTAACTCAATGAAACCAAGCCATGCCCGCAGGACAACCCAAGATGGGCGAGTCATGGTGGAGAGGTCTGACAGAATGTGGTCCACTGGAGAAGGGAATGGCAAGCCACTTCAGTATTCTTGCCTTGAGAACCCCATGAACAGTATGAAAAAGCAAAATGATAGAATACAGAAAAGGAACTCCACAGGTCAGTAGGTGCCCAATATGCTACTGGAGATCAGTGGAGAAATGACTCCAGAAAGAATGAAAGGATGGAGCCAAAGCAAAAACAATACCCAGCTGTGGATGTGACTGGTGATAGAAGCAAGGTCCAAAGCTGTAAAGAGCAATATTGCATAGGAACCTAGAATGTCAGGTCCATGAATCAAGGCAAATTGGAAGTGGTCAAACAAGAGATGGCAAGGGTGAAC
>SJYQ01002320.1:229759-248497 GCA_006410935.1 Redunca redunca | reverse complement strand
TTTTTGTTTTTTTTTTTTTTAATTTCATGGGTGCAATCACCATCTGCAGTGATTTTGGAATCCAAAAATATAGTTTCTTCCTGTTTCCATTGTTTCCCCATCTAAATGGCATGAAGTGTTGGGACCAGATGCGATGATCTTAGCTTTCTGAGTGTTGAGTTTTAAGCCAACTTTTTCACTCTCTTCTTTCACTTTCATCAAGAGGCTCTTTGCTTCTTCTTTGCTTTCTGTCATAAGGGTGGTGTCTTCTGCTTATCCGAGGTTATTGATATTTCTCCCGGCAATCTTGATTCCACCTTGTGCTTCATCCAGCCCAGCGTTTCTCATGATGTACTCTGCATATAAGTTAAATAAGCAGAGTGACAATATACAGCCTTGACATACACCTTTCCCAATTTGGAACCAGTCTGTTGTTCCATGTTCAGTTCTAACTGTTGCTTATGGACCTGCATACTGATTTCTCAGGAGGCAGGTAAGGGGGTCTGGTATTCCCGTCTCTTTAGGATTTTCCCACAGTTTGTTGTGATCCACACAGCCAAAGGCTTTGGCGTAGTCAATAAAGCAGATGTAGATGTATTCAGAGAACTCTCTTGCCTTTTTGATGATTAAACAGGTGTTGGTAATTTGATCTCTGATTCCTCTGCCTTTCTAAATCCAGGTTGAACATCTGAAAGTTCATGGTTCACATACTATTGATGCCTGGCCTGGAGAATTTTGAGCATCACTTTGCTAGCATGTGAGATGACTACAATTGTCTGGTAGTTTGAGCATTTTTTGGCATTGCCTTTCTTTGTGATTGGAATGAAAACTGATCTTTTCCAGTCCTGTGGCCACTGCTGAGCTTTCCAAACTTGCTGGCATATTGAGTGCAGCACTTTCACAGCATCATCTTCAGGATTTGCAATAGCTCAACTGAAACTGCATCACCTCCACTAGCTTTGTTCATACTGACAATTCCTAAGAACCACTTGAATTTTCATTCCAGGATGTCTGGCTCTAGGTGAATGATCACACCATCATGATTATCTGGGTCTTGAAGATCTTTTCTGTATAGTTCTTCTGTGTGTTCTTGCCACGTCTTCTTAATATCGTCTGCTCTGTTAGGTCCATACCATTTCTGTCCTTTATTGAGCACATCTTTGCATGAAAACAGTCCCTTGGTATCTCTAATTTTCTTGAAGAGATCTCTAGTTTTTCCCATTCTATTGTTTTCCTCTATTTCTTTGCATTGATCACTGAGGAAGGCTTTATTTCCTCTCCTTGATATTCTTTGGAACTCTGCATTCAAATGGGTGTATCTTTCTTTTTCTCCTTTGCCTTTCACATCTCTTCTCAGCTATTAGTAAGGCCTCCTCATACAACCATTTTGCCTTTTTGCATTTCTTTTTCTTGAGGATCATCTTGATCCCTGTCTCATCCCTGTACAATGTTTGAAACCTCTGTCCATAGTTCTTCAGGCACTCTGTCTATCAGATCTAATCCCTTGAACCTATTTCTCACTTCTACTGTACAATCATAAGGGATTTGATTTAGGTCATACCTGAATGGTCTAGTGCTTTTCCCAACTTTCCTCAACGTAAGTCTGAATTTGGTAATAAGTAGTTCATGATCTGATCTGAGCCACAGTCAGCTCCAAGTCTTGTTTTTGTTGACTGTATAGAGCTTCTCCATCTTTGTCTGCAAGGAATATAATCAATTTTATTTCAATATTGACCATCTGGTGATGTCCATGTGTAGCGTCTTGTCTTGTGTTGTTGGAAGAGGATGTTTGCTATGACCTTTTTTCTTGGCAAAACTCTATTAGCCTTTGACTTGCTTCATTTTGTACTTCAAGGCCAATTTTGCCGGTTACTCCAGGTATCACTTGACCTCTACTTTTGCATCCCAGTCCCCTATAATGAAAAGGATGCTTTTCGGGGGTGCCAGCTCTAGGTGGCCTTATAAATCTTCATAGAACCGTTCAGCTTCAGCTTCTTCAGCATTACTGGTCTGGGCATAGACTTGGATTACTGTGATATTGAACGGTTTGCCTTGGAAATGAACCGAGATCTCTCTGTCATTGTTGAAACCGCACCCAAGTACTGCATTTCGGACTCTTTTGTTGACTATGATAGCTACTCCATTTCTTCTGAGGGATTCTTGCCCACAGTCATCTGCATTAAGTTCACCCATTCCAGTACATTTTAGTTCACTGATTCCTAAAATGTCGACATTCATTCTTGCCATCTCCTGTTTTACCATTTCCAATTTGCCTTGATTGCTCTTTACAGCATTGGACTTTACTTCTATCACCAGTCACGTCCACAACTGGGTGTTGTTTTTGCTTTGGCTCTGTCTCTTATTCTTTCTGAAGTTATTTCTTCACTGATCTCCAGTAGCATATTGGACAGGTACCAACCTGGAGAGTTCTTGTTTCAGTATTTTAGTTATTACTGTGGATAAAATGATTAACACTGAAGAGAAATAAGAAAGTGCCACTGAAACAGCTGAAGTCTCTAATGTATGTAGAAGTTAAAGAGATGAGTGAAGAGTAATGCTATAGATAGGATATCCTTAAACAACTTATAAAACTCTACAGAACTTCATACTATATTTTGCTCTTGGGATTTTGGTGCACATGCATGTGTGCTCAGTCACTCAATCATGTCTGAATCTTTGCAATCCCATGGCCTGTATCCCTCCAGTCTCTTCTGTCCATGGAGTCTTTCAGGCAAGAATACAGGAGTGAGTTGCCATTTCCTCTTCTGGGTTATCTTTCCGACCCAGAGATGGAACTCACGTCTCTTGTGGCTCTCTCCTTGGCAGGCAGATTGTTTACTACTGGGTCACATGGGAAACTAATTCAGTGGAGGTTAGCATAAAGTCTCTAAAAATTCCTACAACAAAGAAACTTCTTAAATCCTATTTATCTTAGTCTTTCCAGCAAAAGTCGCCACAGAATTTTTTTCAAACACTTCTTTACATTTCACTTCACAAGAAAATAAGGGAAAATAAAATATGTCCTAAAGCATAAGGCAAGTTTTGAATTAAGAAAAATAAAAGAGGAAAAATGTTCAGATGATAATATTTCAAATGAATATGATAAAATAAATATAAAAGTAAGTGGTTGGTGGTTCACACATGGGTAAGTTATACAAGTATCTCTTGATCATCAGTTCACAAAATGTCAACACTACAGAGTCATAGAATTAGACCTTCAGGTTGGCTGGATTTAAAGGCCATGCATTCTATGAAAACTATGTTCTCGCATTGCTTCCTATTAAGCAGAATATCTCATTTCGTGAGATCTCCCTAACTAGACATATCACCAATGAATAAATATATAACTTGAGGGGGCAGTGGGGATGGAAATAAAATTTATATTCAAACTCACATATTTTCACATATGTATTACAGGGATATATTAAGGAACCTATATGCAGATCAAGAAGCAATACTTAGAATTAGGCACTGAACAACATGAAAGAAAATTTGATTAATTGCATACCAAGTATGCTCAAGATGAAACCAAGCTGTTCAAACACGGCCTACATAAGCAACACATGTTTGATCTCAGGGTTGGGAAGATCCCCTGGAAGAGGTCATGGAAACCCAAATCAGTATTTTTGCCTGAGAAATCCCATAGACAGGGGTGCCTGGCAGGCTACAGTCCATAGGGTCACAAAAAGTTGGACAGGACTGAAGACACTTAGCATGAGTTAGATTTGCATTAACTAACATTCAAAGTCAGGTCTGGCTCAGTCTCAGGAGGTCTCTGGGTTCTGGTGCACACGTTTTGTTCAAGCCTTAGAAGCATCTCTGAAAAGTATGGGGTTTGATTCTATACACAATTTCATCCCTCCTACCATCTTGCAGTTTCTCCTTTGCCCTTGGACTTGGGGTATATTTTTTTATTGGGATCCAGCATTCTCCTGTTGATGGTTATTCAGCAGTGAGTTGCAATTTTGGAGTTCTCCCAGGAGAAGATGAGTGTATGTCTTTTTACTCTGCCATCTCTTAATTGAGCCAGACCTGCCTTTGAGTGTTTGAGTATCTCCTGTGGAGGCACAGGTCAGCAGTGGCCTGCTGAGAGGACAGGGGCTCTGGCTGCAGCAGACCTGCGAGGCCTGACATGTGGCATAAGTCCTCTTGGAGGAGGTTGTAATTAGCCCCACCATAGAGCCACTGAGCAGATGACACACAAAATGGAGAACAATTATATCAAAAAAAATCTCGCACTGTTGCAAAAGTTCTAGAGCCTACAACAGATTCTCCAAACTGGGGATCCAACAAAGTGACTGAAACCCCCCAGAGTTCTTTGAAAGCCAGTGGGATTTGATTACAGAACTTCCACAAGACAGGAGAAACAGACCCCTGGAGGGCAGAATCAAAACCTTGTGTGACCAGGACCCAAGAGAAAGAAGCAGTGATCCCCCCGAGAAACTAAACCAGACTTGCCTATGAGTGTCCAGGAATCTCTGGCTTGACTTGGGTATACAGTGGCCTGCCACAGGGTCAGGGACATTGAATGCAACAGTCCTGGGAGCCGTGGGGCATGCTGGCATAAGTCCTTTTGAAGGAAGTCACCATCATCATAACTACCGCTACCATAGTTTGGCCTCAGCCAAATTGAACTGGGTTCAATTCCTGTGTTGAGAAGATACCCTGGAGGAGAGCATGGCAACTCACTCCAGGATTTTTGCCTGGAGAATCCCCATGGACAGAGTAGCCTGGTGGGTCCATGAAGTGGCAAAGAGTCATACATGACTAAGCTACTAAGCACAGCACAGTACGTAAGCATTTTATTCTTGTAAACATGGACTTCTTTGAAAGAATATGATTAATATGACTTGTATGTGCTTCAGAACACAGACTCAAAGAGTTCATTATTCTTTATTTGCTTCCTCTATGTCTTTTAAGAAGATGAAAAGAAAGGAAATGAAGATCCTCTACTCACATTTTTCTGTCCCTATGAAAACCCATAGTAAATCATTCCAACCAAGTCCTCACCTTGGGCATTGTTTACTCTTAACAACTTGGCCTAGCACACTTGTATAAAGGTAGTGCCATTTTATATTGATACTGTTCACCTCAAGCTGTTTATTTTCCCTCATCATAAAAGAATAATATCAGAAATGCAGAGACATGATATTTAGTTTGCATCCAACATCAAATCACTCAGATTTGTTTTTGTTTTAAAAGATAGTCTTCACTTTGGTTGTGATGATGAAATTCATGAAAAACCATACCCATAATATTGTCAGTTTTACAGAATCATTAAAAAAAAAAAAACTTTAGACAAATGACCCTCTAGGTGTAGGACACTTTACTATGGAGTATAACTTCGGTTATTTTCCACAGAGATATTTCCTTCTAGTTCTAGATTCTTGGCAGAGAGACCAAAATCTGACCTTATGCTATGGGTACAAAAGCTTAGGGTGGTGAGTGTTCAAAGGCAATGAGTCTTTTGCAACAGTTTATCTAGAACATTTGTTTGTTTGTTTTTTCCTCAGCCAGGATCTGGTTCAGCAAAAATGATATTCTCTCTAGCATCATCAGCCAAGAAAATAACTCTTAAGATTTCTGCTCCTTGAGCTCTCAGCTTCCAGATTATTGGGATGAATCAAGCTCTGCAAGGTCTTTTCTGCCAGGATTTATGTCACTTTCAGTTCTTTGTGGTTTTGTTAAGTTCTCACCTCTTGAAAATATATTACAAAAGCTTTTATTTATTATAGATCTTTGCTAGGCAATCTAGAACTGACAGTGAGTTTTTTCATGAAGACATCTAGTGTAGAATTTCCATGGGTCTCATATCTTTCTAACATTCATAAGTGCTTTTACTTTAAAATAAATTTAATAGAAATTAGAAGTTATTGACAAAAGCCACACAGAGATTGCAAGCTGAGAAACAAGAGGCAGGACGATACATGGGCTTAAAAGATCTTGTAAAATACTTAAATAGCCACACCAGAGAAAAGTTATAGTGAATCAGCAAGAGATAAATAACAGATTGCTCAGTTCAGTTCAGTTCAGTTGCTAAGTCTTATTGTACTCTTTGCGACCCTATGAATCGCAGCAAGCCAGACCTCCCTGTCCATCATCAACACAAACCATGCTGAGATTAAATAGCAGGAATCTCTAGTAAGAGTCAGTAATAGATTATACAGTTTCCCAAATGAGTACCAACCATCTTTGATAATTATCTTTGCACAGGCTGTACCTGAAATTCCCAGGGAATAAGACCTCTCCATTCTGCTCAACCTATGCTAAATCACTCAGGTTCACATTACCCAATAACATGAGTAATTAAACTGCTTATTTACTGAACTTTTTTATGCTCCAGTATATCTGTTGCTTGACGTCATCTTTATGGTGATACTGTCAAAAGAAGTTTAGTTTTAGATAAACTATGGACTCATAAATTTGGCAATATAAAACATATAGAAATGCTAAATAAAATATTATGAATGCATAGCAGAATTTCCAAGAAAGTAAAGAAAATCTTTAGGAACCAAGAATGAAAGATGACTGTGCTGAAGGAAATTGTCAGATTGGGTAGGTTGACTGAGGATTTAATGCTCACCCAAGAACAGGAACTTTGTGCACAGTCAAGGTAATAAGTTAGATCTTAAGTCACTTACAGAGCCAGACTATTGAAGGGCAACACCGTAATAAAGAGAAAGTATAGGAAACAATAGGAGAAGGGGACGACATAGGATGAGATGGTTGGATGGCATCACTGACTCAATGTGCATGAAGTATTTTCTGTCTTGGCCCGGGCTTAATGTAGGGAGGGAGATATCTTTGTGAGAATTTGTCTTCACAGCTTTCTTTAGGCAGAGTATAGTTTGAATTTATAGGACATACTGTGATCTGAGAATCTGGAAACTGAGAAATTATAAAAGTGGCCCTAGGCTACTGAAACCAACACTGCAATATCAGTTAGAAACAAAAATAAATTTGAATGGATAATGTATGGGATACAATCCTCAAAATTAGGAAACACAAAAATGTTGAACAAATTAAACAAAAATTACAAAGTAAAAATTCAAGCTCATTATAATGAAACTATAGAATCCTTAATACAAAGAAAAAGGTCTGTCTCGCATACAGGGTTATTGTTACCATCTTTCTAAATTCCATATATATGCATTAGTATGCTGTATTGTTATTTTTTATTTCTGGCTTACTTCACTCTGTATAATCAGCTCCAATTTCATCGAAAGAGACACAGATGTATAGAACAGTTTTTTGGACTCCGTTGGAGAGGGAGAGGGTGGGATGATTTGGGAGAATGACATTGAAACGTGTATGATATCATGTAAGAAACGAACCGCCAGTCTAGGTTCGATGCAAGATACAAGATGCTTGGGGCTGATGCACTGGGATGACCCAGAGGGATGGTATAGGGAGGAAGGAGGGAGGGGGTTCAGGATTGGGAACACATGTACACCCGTGGCAGATTCATGTTGATGTATGGCAAAACCAATACAATATTGTAAAGTAATTAGCTTCCAATTAAAATAAATAAATTTAAAAAATAAATAAATAAACAAACAAAAAATAAAAAGGTCTTAGATGTAATCAAAAAGAAAAGGGATGACCAGAGACTCCATTTCACCAATAACCATGTATGTAAAACTCTGTTTTCCAACACAATTTATATATTCTGGATTTAAAATAAAAGAGTTGAGGAGTCAAGATAGTGGAGAGGTAGGAGGATGTTGTTTTTCTTTCCCCACAAATGCATCAAGAATACATCTACACATGGAATAATTCTCGCAGAGCACCTGATAAACACTAGTAGAGGAGCTCAGACACCAAAAAGGCAAGAAAGCTCCCATGTAAACATGTAATATGGGAGAAAGAAGAAAGGACAAAGAAGAGGAGAGGAAGTGAGATAGCACCCATACTCTTGAGGGGGTAGAAGTAGAGGAGTGGGTCCCCCATATGGGAAAGCCCCCTCAGCAGAAAAAGATGAGTTAGGACAGAAGGGAAGATTCAAGAGCTTGGAGGCGAGCACAGCAACCAGTCTTTTGTAGGCAGAGTAGAATAAGACCTACACAGAGGGTGCAAACACAGCCCTGCATATCCAAGACAGAGACATTTATACCCAATGTGGTCAGAGCCTGGGTGATGAAAAATGGGGTTTAGAGAGCAAACCCAACGGGAAGACTACTGTTAGCTGAGAGGAGACAGACTTAGGGAATGGGAAAGAGGAGCTCTGCAACTGAGAATGCTCCTGGAGGAAACACAAACCACCATAAAAATGAAGCACAATTGTTGTTGTTCAGTTGTTCAGTCATGTCCAACTCTGCAATCCTTGCATGGACTGCAGCACACCAGGTTTCCCCATCCTTCACCATCTCCTGGAACTTGCTCAAACTCATGCCCATTGAGTCAGTGATGCCATCCAACCATATCATCCTATGTCATCCCCTTCTCCTCCAACCTTCAGTCTTTCCCAGCATCAGGGTATTTTCTCATGAGTCAGTTTTTTTCATCAGGTGGCTAAAATATTGGAGTTTCAGCTTCAGTATCAGTCCTTCCAATAAATATTCAAGATTAATTTCTTTTAGAATTGACTGGTTTAATCTCTTTGCAGTCCAAGGGACTCTCAAGTGTCTTCTCCAACACCACAGTCCAAAAGCATCAGTTCTTCAGTGCTCAGCCATCTTGATGATACAATTTTCAAATTCATACACAACTACTGGAAAAACCATAGCTTTGACTAAATGGACCTTTGTCAGCAAAGTAATGTCTCTGCTTTTTAGTATGCTGTCTAGGTTGATCATAACTTTCTTTCCAAGGAGCAAGTGTTGAGTGATGCACAGACAGAAGGGCTGCCACTGCAGCTTCTCTCCCCACACACTGGCAGCTGCCTCTCCTGGGCAACAGGAAAGGATCTTACCAAGGCCAGCTACCTCTTGCTTGCAGCCACTGAAATCCCACATATCCATCCCTACTAAGGAAGGCTCTTGAGCTCTGGAACATCCTTGAGAGTAGATACTTGTGGGTGGCCCACTTGCAGATATTGAGCTGAAACCCCAGCTGAGCCCCAGGGACATTGCAACTAAGGAAGAAAAGCTGAAATCTCTCCTCATAAATTGTGGAATTACACCCCTGTGACTGGCCTTGTAAACTTAGTGCCTGCAGAACATCTGAACAGTCAATGAGTGCTCTTGCAAGTGAGATGGGTCTAGCTTTAGCAGTTGGATTTTGTAAGTATATATATGCAAGGAATGGGCCAGGTCAGAATCTGAGCTGTCCCCATAGAGCTCACAGTGGGTCCAGATCTATGATTACTGCAATCCTAGGACCTGACTTCAGTGTATCTATGCTGGTGTCATGGTGAAAACAATGCCTGACAGGCACCAGGGTCAATTGCCAGCATACCCATGATTGAGGTGGAGCCAAGAGCATTACCAACAATGGACTAACTTGTGAGCTCATACAATGGGTGAAAGGTGGCACAACAAAGCACACTTTCAGGTGAACAACTCCAGAGGAGGAATTCTCAGTGGCTTCTCTCCCAGGGGAAGTGCTCCAATCCCACCTACCTCACACTGCAGATCAGAAAGCCAGCTAAAAGACAGATCTGAGGGCCTCTATTCAGCCAACTGGGGAGCAGACACTACCTTCGATGAGTGCTAACAGGGCAAAGGGGAAGTTCTGCTCAACATCGAGGGAAGGCTCTAGTCACCACAACATCAGTCAAATACCTTATCAAGTCAATAATGGCCAGTGTATGCTGAGGAGAGGTGGTAGGGATCCATATTATAAACAGCTCTCTCACACACACACAAACACAAAGTTAAACCCAAGCAGACTTCACACGAATGTTTCCACATAAAAATAACCCTTCAAGACTGTCTGAAGATCTGGAGTTACAAGAAGGAACTCCTGAAGCATTTACCTTTGAAGACCAGCAGGATTTGAGGGCAAGAGACTCATAGGGCTGGGGGAAAGAGATGCTCAATTCTTGGAGGGCAGACAGAACTTATCACAGACACTGGTACTCAGCACACACACAAAAAATAAAAACCTCCAGATGAACTAGTGTTAGATTAATTTATGTGAATTGGAAAGTCTCCTGGAAAGGCAAAAGTTGGTTGTAGTTCACCAGGGAGATAGGGTCATTGGTAGCAGAGGCTCCAGATAATTACTTAGGATGAGATCTCTAGGAGGCCCCCATTTTGATGCCAACACCCGACCCTGTCCAACAGCCTACAGGCTCCAGTGCTGGAATGCCTTACACCAAACAACTAACAAGACAAGAAAACGTTGTGCCCATCATTAGATAGGCTGCCTAAAGTCTAACTAAGCTCACAAGCACACCAAAATGCACCTCTTGACATTTCCCTGCCCACCTATGGGACAAGACTCAACTCCACCTACAAAAGGGAAAGCACCAGCTCCCCCTCCCATCAGGAAGCCAACACAAGCCCCTGTACCAACATCACCAACCAGGGGTCAGTCACCAGAAGCAACAGGAACTACAATCATTCAGCCTGTAGAAAGGAGACCACAAACAGTTAAGATGATAACAAAATGAAATGACAGAGAAATGCATTGCTGATGAACAGCAAGATAAAACCCACAAGAAAAATGATATTTAAAGGATACAGGCAATATACCAAGGAAAGAATTCAGAGTAATTACAGTAAAGACAATCCAAGATCTCAAAAAAGAATGAAAGTACAGACTAAAGAGATAAAAGAAATGATTAACAAAGAAATAAAAGATTTAAAGGAGAGACAAAAAGAGATGAATGACACAATAATAGAAATTTTAAAATTCATTATAAGGAATCAATAGTAGAATAATTGAGGCAGAAGAATAAATAACTGACTTAGAGGACAGAGTGGTGAAAGTAACTGCCATGGAATAGAATAAAGAAAAAAGAATGAAAAGAAATGAGAATAATCTCAGAAGCCTCTGGGACAACATTAAATGCAACCTTCATATTATAGGGTTCCCAGAAAAAGAGGATAAAGGGCCACAAAAAAATCTGAAGAGATTATAGTCAAAAACTTCCCTAACATGCAAAAGGAAATAGTCACCCAAGTGCAGGAGGTGCAGAGAGTCCTATAAAAGATAAACTCAAGGATGAACATGCCAAGATTAATGTTAATCAAACTATCAAAAATTAAACACAAAGAAAAATATTAGAAGTAACAAGATAAAAGCAACAAATAATATAAAGGGGAACACCTATAAGGCTATTAGTTGAGTTTTAAATTTTAAGCAAAAACTCTGGAGGTGAGAAGCAAGCTGTACAATATGTTTCAAATGATGGAAGGGAAAAACCTACAACCAAAAATACTCTACCCAGCAAGGCTTTCATTCAGATACCACAGAGAAATCAACAGCTTTCAACATAAGCAAAAGCATCAATAGAATAGCATTACAATAAATCCTAAAGGCGCTTCAGTAGGAAGGGAAAAAAGAGGCCACAATGAGAAACAAGAAAATTACAAATGGGAAAGCTCACTGCTAAAGGAAAAATTATATAATCAAAGTAGGAAATCATAGATACACAAATATGCTATCAAAACAAGCAATCATAAGTAAAGCAGAGTATAAATGTGGAAAATTGGAATTGCACTTGAAATCAAGATATCAGCAACTTAAAACAACCTTATTTGTATATAGACTGCTAAATCAAAACCACATGGTAAATGCAAACCAAAAAATCTACAATAGGTACACATTAAGAAAAACAACCCAAACACAACGCTTAAAATGGTCATCAAACCACAGGAGAAGAGAACAAAACAGAAATGGAAGGGAAAACACCCACATAAAGAAACCAAAAGCAGTTAAGGAAAGTGACAGTAGGAACATTCTTATTTACAATTACCTTAAATGTGAATGGATTAAAGATTTCAACCAAAAGGCCGAATGGATACAAAAACTAGGCTCATATATATGCTGCCTACAAAAGAGCCACATCAGACCTGGAGACACATATAGACTGAAAGTGGGATGGTGGGAAAGTATTCCATGCAAATGGAACTTGAAAAAAAAAAAAAACCTGTGGTAGCAATACTCATATCAGAGAGAATAGACTTATAAACTGTTGCAAGACACAAGAAAGGACACTGTATAATGATCAATGGACCAATATAGGAAGAATATATAACCATTGTAAATATATATGCACCCAACCAAGGAGCACTTCAATAAAGAGGGCAAAACATAACATCCATAAAAAGATAAATTGACAGTAATACAATAACAAGGGGGACTTTAGCATCCCATTTACACCAATGGATAAATCATCCACAGAGAAAATTTAATAAGGAAACACAAGCCTTAAATGATACATTAGACCAGATAGACTTTGATATTTATAGGACATTCCATCAGAAAGCAGCACAACACATTTTCTTTTCAAGTGCACATGAGACATTTTCCAGGATAGATCACATCTTGGGTCACAAATCAAGTTTAAGAAAATTGAAATCATATCAAACATTTTTCTGACCACAACACTATAAAAATAGAAAACAATTACAGGAAAAAGTTTATATATATATATAGAGGGGGGGGGCCTAAATGATATGTTACTAAACAACCAATGGATCACTGAAGAAATCAATGAGGAAATTTTTTAAAAACCTGCAAATAAATGACAAAACCTATGGGACACAGCAACAGTAGTTCTAAGATGGAAGTTTAGAGCTATAGAATATTACCTCAGGAAACAAGAAAAATCTCAAATAAACAACCTACCTTATACCTAGAGCAACTAGATAAAAAAAGAAGATCAAAAACAACAAAAACCGAAGTTACTATTAAGGTTGATGCAAAAGTAATTGTGATTTTCGACCTCAAATTTTATATAATCAAAACTAGGCTCAAAAACATCTTTCTAATCAAAATAGGAAACATTACAATCAACACGATTTTGCTAATGAGAAATAAGCTTGTTTCTTCCTGTAGCATATAAGTCCATGCTTTAGGAATCAACAAACTCTTGGAAAGAATTTTCTGCATCTGGCTGGTTATAGAAGCTTTTTCTCTGAAAAAAATAAATAAATAAAGGATGTCCAGATGCTTGAAGAAGTGGTAGAAAGTTGGCAAGAATTTAAGTCAATATGTCGGATGAGACAAAATCTTGTAGCCCAATTTGTTCAACTTTTGAAGTTGTGTGATGTGCACTGGTTGTGTGATGTGCACTGGTTGTGTGATGTGCACTGGTTGTGTGATGTGCAGTCGAGCATTGTAATGGAGAAGAATTGGACCCATTCTGTCGATCAATGCCAGCTGTAGGCATTGCAATTTTCAGTGTTTCTTGTCTATTTGCTGAGAATGCTTATCAGATGTAGTGGTTTCCCTGGGATTCAGAAAGCTGTAGTGGATTGGACTAGCAGCAGACCACCCAGTGACCATGACCATTTGGGGGGGGGGGGGCATGGTTAGCTTTGGAAAGTTCTTTGGAGTTTCTTCTTGGTCCAACCACTGAGTTGGTTGTTATCAATTGTCATAAAATCCATTTTTTGTCCTACATCACAATTTGATTGAGAAATGATTCATTGTTATTGTGTAGAATAAGAGAAGACAACACCTTAAAGCAATTTTTGTTTGTTTCTGGTCAGCTCATGAGGCACCCACTTATTGTACTTCTTCACCTTTCCAATTTGCTTCAAATGCTGAATGGCCAGAAAATAGTCAGCACTGAGTTCTCCAGAAACTTCTCTTGTAGTAGAAAGACGATCAGCTTTGATGATGAAGACTCGCAGTTGGTCATTGTCAACTTCCGAATGGCTGGCTACTATGCTCTTCATCTTAAAGACTTTTGTCTCCTTTGCAAAACTTCTTCAACCACCACTGCACTGTTAAGTTCGTTAGCAGTTCTCGACCCAAATGTGTTGTTGATATTGTCACACACAAGAAAAAAAGGAGAGAAATCAAATTAGCAAAATATAAATGAAAAAGAAGTTAGAACTGACACTGCAGAAATAAAAGATAATAAGAGAATACTACAAGAAACCATATGCCAATGAAATGGACCATCTGGAAGAAACGGATGACTGTTAGAAAAGTACAACCTTCCAAGACTGAATCAGAAATAGAAAATATGAACAGACAAATCACAAGCACTGGCATTGAAACTATGATTAAAACCTTCCAACAAACAAAAGTCCAGGGCCAGATGGCATCACAAGCTAATTCTATCAAATACTAAGAGAGGAGTTAATGTTTATCCTTCTCAAACTCTTCCAAAAAAATTGCAGACAAAGAAACACTCTGAAGCATATTCAAGGAGGCCGCCATCACCCTGATACCAAAAGCAGACTAAGATATAACACACAAAAAAAGAAAATTGTATGCCACTATCATTTATGAACATAGACACAAAAATCATCAACAAAATATTAGCTAACCAAATCCAAAAACACATCAAAAGAATCATACACCATGTTCAGGTGGGATTTATTCCAAGAATGTGAGGATTCTTCACCACACACAAATCAATCTATGTAATACGCCATATTAACAAATTAAAAAATGAAAGTCATATGATTATTTCAATAGATGAAGAAAAAGCTTTGAACAAAATTCAACACCATTTATAATTTTAAAAATTTCTCCAGGAAGTGGGCATCAAGAAAACATACCTAACATAATAAAGGCTGTATATGATAAAAACCACAGCAAACACCATTTTCAATAGTGAAAACCTGGAAGAATTCCCTCTAGGGTTAGAAACAAGACAAGGGTATACACTTTTACTGCTTTTATTCAACATAGCTTTGGAAGTCCTAGACATGGCAATCAGAGAGGAATAAGAAATAAAAGAAGTCTAAGTTGGAAAAGAAGTAAAAATGTCAGTTTTTGCAAATGATATGATACTACATGTAGAAAACTTGTAAAGATACTACCAAAAATTACTAAAGCTCATCAACGAATTTGGGGAGGTTGTAGGATGCAAAATTAATGCACAGAAATGTATTGCATTTCTATACACTAACAATAAAAGATCAAAAGGAGAAATTACAATCCCATTTGTTCTTGTATTAAAAAATAAAATACCTAGGAACAAACTTACCAAATGAGGCAAAAGAAGTATACTCACAAAAACTGTAATATATTGATGAAATAAATAAAAAATGACACTAATAAATGTAGAGATATACCATGTTCCTGGATTTGAAGAATCAATATTGCTAAAATGACAATAGTACCCAAGGTAATAAACAGATTCAATGCAATCCCTATTAAATTACCAATGGCAATTTTCATAGACTTGGAGTACAATATTCTACAATTTTTACTGAAACACCAAAGACCCTAAATAGCCAAAATAATCTTGAGAAAGAATGACAGCTGGAGGAATTAGTCTCCCTGACTTCAGACTATACTTCCTCAAAACAGTATGTACAGAAAGATAGAAATATAGATCAATAGGACAGAAAGTTCAGAGATAAACCCATGCACCTATGGTCACCTAATCTATGACAAAGGAGGCAAAAATATATAATGGAGAAAAGACAGCCTCTTCTATAAGTGGTGTTGGAAAAACTGGACAGATACATATAAAAGGATGAAATGTAAAGACTCCCTAACACCACACACAAAAATAAATTCAAAATGGATTAAAGATCTAAATGAAATGCCAGACACTATAAACCTCTAAGAGGAAAACATAGGCACAACACTCTCTAACCTAAAAATGAAAGATTTTTTTTTTTTGATCCACCTCTTAGAGTAATGGAACAAAGCTAGTGGAGGTGATGGAATTTCAGTTAGGTTATTTGAAATCCTAAAAGATGATTCTGTGAAAGTGCTGCACTCAATATCTCAGCAAATTTGGAAAACTCAGCGGTGGCCACAGGACTGGAAAAGGTCAGTTTTCATTACAATCCCAAAGGAAGGCAATACCAAAGAAAGCTCAAACTATCACACAACTGCACTCATCTCACACGCTAATAAAATAATGCTCAAAACTCTCCAGGCCAGGCTTCAGCAATACATGAACTGTGAACTTCCAGATACTCAAGCTGGTTATAGAAAAGGCATAGGAACCAGAGATCAAATTGCCAGCATCTGCTGCATCATCAAAAAAGCAAGAGAGTTCCAAAAAATATCTATTTCTGCTTTATTGACTATGCCAAAGCCTTTGACTGTGTGGATCACAATAAACTGTGGAAAATTCTGAAAGAGATGGGAATATCAGACCACCTGACCTGCCTCTTGAGAAACCTGTATGCAGGTCAGGAAGCAACAGTTAGAACTGGACATGGAACAACAGACTGGTTCCAAATAGGAAAAGGAGTACGTCAAGGCTGTATATTGTCACCCTGCTTATTTAACTTCTATGCAGAGTGCATCATGAGAAACACTGGGCTGAAGAAGCACAAGCTGGAATCAAGATTGCAGGGAGAAATATCAATCACATCAGATATGCAGATGCCACCACCCTTATGGCAGAAAATGAAGAAGAACTAAAGAGTCTCTTGGTTAAAGTGAAAGAGGAGAGTGAAAAAACTAAGAAAACTAAGATCATGGTATCCGGTCCCATCACTTCATGGCAAACAGATGCGGAAACAGTGGAAACAGTGGCTGGCTTTATTTTGGAGGGCTCCAAAATCACTGCAAATGGTGATTGTAACCATGAAATTAAAAGACACTTACTCCCTGGAAGGAAAGCTATGACCAACCTGGACAACATATTAAAAAGCAGAGACATTACTTTGCCAACAAAGGTCCATCTAGTCAAGGCTATGGTTTTTACAGTAGTCTTGTATGGATGCGAGAGTTGGACTATAAAGAAAGCTGAGCACCGAAGAATTGATGCTTTTGAACTGTGGTGTTGGAGAAGACTCTTGAGAGTCCCTTGGACTGCAAGGAGATCCAACCAGTCCATTCTAAAGGAGGTCAGTCCTGGGTGTTCATTGAAGGACTGATATTGAAGCTGAAACTCCAGTACTTTGGCCACCTGATGCAAAGAGCTGATTCAATTGAAAGGACCCTCATGCTTGGAGGGACTGAGGGCAGGAGTAAAAGGGGATGACAGAGGATGAGATGGCTGGATGGTATCACTGACTTGATGGACACGAGTTTGAGTAAACTCCAAGAGCTGGTGATGGACAAGGAGGCCTGTGGTGCTGTGGTTCATGGGGTCATAAAGTGTTGAACACGACTGAGCAACTTAACTGAACTGAACTTAGAGTAATGGAAATAAAAATAAATAAATGAACTTAAAAGCTAATTAAACTTAAAAGCTTTTTCACAGCAAAGGAAGCCATATGCAAAATGAAAAGACAGACCTCAAAGTTGGAGAAAATATTTGAAATGAAGTAAATGACAAAGGATTAATCCTCAAAATATACAAAAAGCTCGCACAGTTGAATATCAAAAGAGAAACAGCCCAGTCAAAATATGGGTGGAAGATTTAAATAGAAATCTCTTCAAAGAAGACATACAGGTGCCCAAAATCATGTAAAAAGTTGCTCAACATCACTAATTATTAGAGAAATATAAATCAAAACTACAATGAGGTATCATTTCACAATCACCAAAAAATCCAGAGACAATAAATGCTGCAGAATGTACAAAAAAGTACAAATGAACAGTTTTACAAAACAGAAATAAAGTGTAGAAAATAAATTTATGGTTACCTGGGCTTCCACTCAGGCAGGGGAGGGATAAATTGGGAGATTGTCATTGACATATACACACTACTATATATAAATAGTAAAGACCTACTGCTTAGCACAGGGAACTCTTCTCAATACTCTGTATTGACCTATGTGGGAAAAGAATCTAAAGAGTGGATAAATATATATTATAACTAATTCTGTTTGCTGTACAGCAAAAGCTAACACAACATTTTAAATCAACTATACTCCATAATTTTTTTTAATGGATTAGACTTTGCAAAATAGAAAGTAGATTTGGAAAATAGATTGGTAGGAGAGGAAAGAGCAGGTGGGAGTTTAAAGCAGAGGGGACTTATATGAGGTCAAATTGGCTCTGGTTAAAAGCCAACCAAGGATTGAAGTAGAATGTAAAGTTTCATTTAGTGTATCTTTGGCTTCCAGATGCTTTCTTTCTCAACCCTTAAATATGATAAGTTGTTTCTGGTGCTGGCCAGTTTGCAATGTGTCAGTCCTGCACAAATTAACCCCAATCTCTCAGGAGTACACTTTACACCTACATGAAAGTGTGGTTATGTGGAATGAATAAGAATGAAAATGAGAACCATATTATAGCTCCCTAGTTCACAAATAATATGTGGAATAAGCTGGTACTTACTAACAGTAATCTTCACAAGGAATGTCTGATTTCAGGGATTATCTAAACATTTCATTAAATTAAATATTTTTAGTAATTAAACTTGTAAAACTCGTATGGAAGCTTTTGAAATACTGGATATAACCAATGCTTTATTCCGTAATGCTGTGCAAGCTTCAGAATAAAGCTACTTCTGCTATCGTGAAAATTATAATAAATAAAATAATATAGCTTTCCTGTGTTTCATACACATCACTAATTTATAAAAAATTATTTTAGAAGATATTAAACTATCAAAAAATTCGGGTTTTTTAATGATAAAGTATATGAAAATATATTTTATTGATACCTTTGAAGATACCAATGAGTCTACAAAGCAGCTCATTAGTAATTGCCATTAGATTTTTATCTAAAAAAGAATTTCAGCATTGCAAAATAAGAATTTTAATTTCTAATATAGAAATAAAGTTATACTTTTTTTAAATTGAATTACTTTTTCCTAAAATTCCTTAT
>SJYQ01002320.1:193287-229552 GCA_006410935.1 Redunca redunca | reverse complement strand
GAATAAATCACTTTTACAAGAAAAATATTAATATATTATTTTCTTATCATGTTTCCATGTGAAATTATGCTGCAATGGTTAAAATTCTGCTTTTTTAAAATATAATCATTCAGTAGAGTTAAACTTATTGCTTCATATTTTCTTATATCTTCACAGATTGTGAGTGTTGGAAAGCACGTTAAAGGCTACCATTATATCATTGCAAACTTGGTAAGAACTCCTTACTTTCTATTTTTCATAAGAATTGTTCAGACAGTCAAGATCATGTTAACTACACTTTAAAATAGTACTGCAGTAAATTGTTAAATTACATTACCTATTAAGCTTTTTAAAAACACATAGGATGATACTTTTATGTGTTCACAAAAAAATGTATTAAGAAATAGAGAGTTTTTGGCTGAGTAATACTCCATTGTGTATNGTAATACTCTATTGTGTATGTGGCTGATTCATGTCAATGTATGGCAAAACCAATACAGTATTGTAAAGCAAAATAAAGTAAAAATAAAAATTAAAAAAAAAGAAATAGAGAGTTTTATTTAAGACTATCTGAAGGTTATGGTAATAACCTAGGAGATAGTATTTCGGAAATCTTTGAGGACTGTTCTTCCCATTAGAGGTCAACGCAACAAGATTTTCTGCACAACCAAGAGGTAAAAGTGTAAGTTTTTGAGTTAAAGAGTTATACATCCAACTAACATATTGACATGAGCTTCCCTGGTGGCTCAGTGGTTAAGAATCTGCCTGCCAATGCAGGAGATGGGGGTTCAATCACTGATCTGGGAAGATCACTTGGAGAAGGAAATGGCAACCCACTCCAGTATTCCTGTCTGGGAAATCCAATGGACAGAGTTGCCTAGTGGGCTACAGTCCATGGGGTGGCAAAGAGTCATACACATTGGCAGTTTTTTTGGTTGTTGTTGTTTGTTTGTTTTTGGTTTTGTTTTAATATAAATATATTTATTTTAATTGGAGGCTAATTATTTTACAATATTGTAGTGGTTTTGCCATACATTGACATGGATCTGCCAAGGGTGTACATGTGTTTCCCATCCTGAAAACCCCTCCCACCTCCCTCCCCATCCCATCGCTCTGGGTCATCCCAGCGCACCAGCCCTGAGCACCCTGTATTGTGCACCGAACCTGGATTGGTGATCCTTTTCACATATGATAATATACGTATTCCAATACCATTCTCCCAAATCATCCCACCCTCGCCCTCTCCCACAGAGTCCAAAAGACTGTTCTATACATCTGTGTCTCTTTTGCTGTCTCACATGTGAGGTTATCATTACCACCTTTCTAAATTCCATATATATGCATTAGTATACTGTATTGGTGTTTTTCTTTCTGACTTACTTCACTCTGTATAACAGACTCTAGTTTCATCCACTTCATTGGAAATGATTCAAATGTATCCTTTTTAATAGCTGAGTAATATTCCATTGTGTATATGTACCACAGCTTTCTTATCCATTCGTCTGCTGATGGACATCTAGCTTGCTTCCATGTCCTGGCTTTTATAAACAGTGCTTCGATGAACATTGGGGTACACATGTTTCTTTCAATTCTGGTTTCTTCGGTGAATATGCCCAGCAGTGGGACTGCTGGGTCATATGGTAGTTCTATTTCCAGTTTTCTAAGGAATCTCCACACTGTTCTTCATAGTCGCTGTACTAGTTTGCATTCCCACCAACAGTGCAAGAGAGTTGCCTTTTCTCCACACCCTCTCTAGTATTTATTGCTTGTAGACTTTTGGATAGCAGCCATTCTGACTGGTGTGAAGTGGTACCTCATTGTGGTTTTGATTTGCGTTTCTCTGATAATGAATGATGTTGAGCATCTTTTCATGTGTTTGTTAGCCATTGGTATGTCATCTTTGGAGAAATGTTTATTTAGTTCTTTGGCCCATTTTTTGATTGGGTCATTTATTTTTCTGGAATTTAGCTGCAGGTGTGACTTGTATATTTTTGAGGTTAATTCTTTGTCAGTTGCTTTGTTTGCTATTATTTTTCTCTCATTCAGAAGGCTATCTTTTCACCTTGCTTATAATTTCCTTTGTTGTGCAAAAGCTTCTAAGTTTAATTAGGTCCCATTTGTTTATTTTTGCTTTTATTTCCACTACTCTGGGAAGTGGATCATAGAGGATCCTACTGTAATTTTTGTCGGAGAGTGTTTTGCCTCAACTGGAGGTTGATTCCTCCAGTTCCATTCTTCTTTCTCAAGATTGCTTTGGTTATTTGAGGTTTTTTAATTTCCATAAATTGTGAAATTATTTGTTCTAGTCTTGTGAAAAATACCATTGGTTGCTTGATAGGGATTGCACTGAATCTATAGATTGCTTTGGGTAGTATACTCATTTTCACTATATTGATTTTTCTAATCATGAACATTGCATATTTCTCCATCTATTTGTATCCTGTTTGGTTTCTTTCATCAGTGTTTTATAGTTTTCTGTATCTAGGCCTTTTGTTTTTTAGGTAGATACATTCCTGAGTATTTTATTCTTTTCGTTGCAATGGTGAATGGAGTTGTTTCCTTAATTTCTCTTTCTGTTTTCTCATTGTTAGTGTATAGGAATGCAAGGGATTTCTGAGTGTTAATTTTATATCCTGCAACTTTACTATATTCGTTGATTAGCTCTAGTAATTTTCTGGTGGAGTCTTTAGGGTTTTCTATGTAGAGGATCATGTTATCTACAAACAGTGAGAGTTTTACTTTTTCTTTTCCAATCTAAAGTCCTTTTATTTCCTTTTCTGCTCTGATTGCAGTCGCCAAAACTTCCAAAACTATGTTGAATAGTAGTGGTGAGAGTGGGCCCCCTTGTTGTGTTCCTGACTTTAGGGGAAATGCTTTCAATTTTTCACCATTGAGGATAATGTTTGTTGAGGGTTTGTCATATATAGCTTTTATTATGCTGAGGTATATTCCTTCTATGCCTGCTTTCTGGAGGGTTTTTATCATAAACGGATGTTGAATTTTATCAAAGGCTTTCTGTGGATCTATTGAGATAATCATATGGTTTTATCTTTCAATTTGTTAATGTGGTGTATTATGTTGGTTGATTTGCAGATATTGAAGAATCCTTGCATCCCTGGGATAAAGCCCACTTGGTCATGGTGTATGATCTTTTTATTATGTTGTTGGATTCTGTTTGCTAGAATTTTGTTAAGGATTTCTCATCTATGTTCATCAGAGGTACTGGCCTCTAGTTTTCTTTCTTTGTGGCATCTTTGTCTGGATTTGGTGTTAGGGTGATGGTGGCCTCATAGAATTAATTTGTAAGTTTACATTCCTCTGCAATTTCTTGGAAGAATTTAGGTAGGATAGGTCTTAGCTCTTCTCTAAATTTTTGGTAGAATTCAGCTGGGAAGCCGTTTGGTCCTGGGGTTTTGTTTGCTGGAAGGTTTCTGATTACAGTTTCGGTTTTTGTGCTTGTGATGGGTTGTTAAGATTTTCTGTTTCTTGCTGGTTCAGTTTTGGAAAGTTGTACTTTTCTAAGAATTTGTGCATTTCTTCCAAATTGTCCATTCTATTGGCATATAGATGCTGATAGTAGTCTTTTATAAGCCTTTGTAATTCTGTGTTATCTGTTGTGATTTCTCCATTTTCATGTCTAATTTTGTTGATTTGATTCTTCTCCCATTGTTTCTTGATGAGTCTGGCTAATGGTTTGTCAATTTATTTATCTTCTCAAAGAAATAGCTTTTAGGTTTGTTGATTTTTGCTATGGTAACTTTTGTTTCTTTTACATTTACTTCTGCCCTAATTTTTAAGATTTCTTTCCTTCTACTAACCTAGGGTTCTTTTTTCTCCCTTTTCTAATTTTTTTAAGTGTAGAGTTACTTAGGTTATTTATTTGATATTTTTCTTGTCTCTTGAGGTAAGCCTGTATTACTATGAACCTTCCCCTTCAGTTCAGTTCAGTTCAGTGGCTCAGTCATGTCCGACTCTTTGCAACCCCATGAACAGCTGCATGCCAGGTCTCCCTGTCCATCATCAACACCTGGAGTCCACACAAACCCATGTCCATTGAGTCAATGATGCTATCCAATCATTTCATCCATTGTCATCCCCTTCTCCTCCTGCTCTCAATTTTTCCCAGCATCAGGGTCATTCCAATGAGTCAGCTCTTCACATTTGATTGCCAGACTATTGGAGTTTCAGCCTCAACATCAGTCCTTCTAATGAACACCCAGGACTGATCTCCTTTAGGATGGACTGGTTGGATCTCCTTGTAGTTCAAGGGACTCTCAAGAGTCTTCTCCAACACCACAGTTCAAAAGCATCAATTCTTCGTTCTCAGCTTTCTTTATAGTCCAACTCTCACATCCATACATGACCTCTGAAAAAACCATAGTCTTGACTAGATGGACCTTTGTTGGAAAAGTAATGTCTCTGCTTTTTAATATGTTGTCCAGGTTGGTCATAACTTTTCTTCCAAGGAGTAAGCATCTTTTAATTTCATTGCTGCAATCACCATCTGCAGTGATTTTAGAGCCCCCCAAAATAAAGTCAGACACTGTTTCCACTGTTTCCCCATCTATTTGCCACGAAGTGATGGAGCCAGATGCCATGATCTTAGTTTTCTGAAGGTTGAGATTTGAGCCAACTTTTTCACTCTCCTCTTTCACTTTCATCAAGAAGCTTTTTAGTTCTTCACTTATGCCATAAGGGTGGTGTCATCTGTATATCTGAGGTTATTGATATTGCTCCTGGCAATCTTGATTCTAGCTTGTGCTTCTTCCAGCCCAGAGTTTCTCATGATGTACTCTGCATAGAAGTTAAATAAGCAGGGTGGCAATATACAGCCTTGATGTACTCCTTTTCCTATTTGGAACCAGTCTCTTGTCCCATGTCCAGTTCTGACTGTTGCTTCCTGACCTGCATATAGGTTTCTCAAAAGGAAGGTCAGGTGATCTGATATGCCCATATCTTTCAGAATTTTCCACAGTTTCTTGTGATACACACAGTCAAAAGCTTTGGCATACTCAATAAATCAGAAACAGATGTTTTTCTGAAACTCTTGCTTTTTCCATGATCCAGCAGATGTTGGCAATTTGATCTCTGGTTCCTCTGCCTTTTTTAAAACCAGCTTGAACATCTAGAAGTTCATGGTTCACATATTGCTAATGCCTGGCTTGGAGAATTTTGAGCATTACTTTGCTAACTTTTGAGATGCGTGCAATTGTGCGGTAATCTGAGCATTCTTTACCATTGCCTTTCTTTGGGATTGGAATGAAAACTGACCCTTTCCAGTCCTGTGGCCACTGCTGGGTTTTCCAAATTTGCTGGTGTATTGAGTGCAGCACTTTCACAGCATCATCTTTCACATCTTTCACATCAGCAGCACTTTCACAGCATCACAGCATCAAAGCAAAAACAATACCCAGTTATGGATGTGACTGGTGATAGAAGAAAGGTCCGATGCTGTAAAGAGCAATATTGCATAGGAACCTGGAATGTCATTTCCATGAATCAAGGCAAATTGGAAGTGGTCAAATGATGTTAGGAAAACTGAATATTCACATGCAAAATGTCTGTTTTTATTCCAATATTGATTTGATTACTGTAGCTTTATAAGAGTTTGAAACCTGGAAATGTAATGCCTCCAGTTGTTCTTAATTTTTCTTTCTGATTGTTTATACTGTTTAGAAATGCAACTGGGTTTTATATATTAATAGAACATTAAGAGCAGCTGGAGGCATTATATTTCCTGGTTTCAAATTTAATTATGAAGTTCCAGTAATGAATATAATATTGAAATAAAAACAATAAAATAGATAAATGGAGCAGAACTAGAGCCCAGGAATAAATCCCAGCATATATGGACAGTTAGCTTTCAACAAAGGAGCCAAGAATATACAATGAGGAAAGGTAATCTCTTCAATAAATCATGTCAGGAAAACTGAATATTCCCATGCAAAAGAATGAAAATGGACCTTTATACCATATACAAAAGATAATTCAAAAATGGACTATAGAAAACAAGATCTGAAACTGTAAAACTCCTTGAAGAAAAACTAAGGGGTAATCTCCTTGACATTGGTACTGGCAATAAGTTTTTGGATTTGAGACCTAAAGCACAAGTAACAAAAAGAGAAATGAACAAGTGGGACTATGTCAAATGAAAAAAGCTATTACACAGCAAAGGAAATCATCAACTAGCCAAAAAGACAATCTACTGAATGGGAGAAAATATTTGTTAACCATCTATCAAATAAGGGATTAACATATAAAATATACTAGAAATTTTTACAACTCAATGGCAAGAAAACAACTCAATTTAAAAATGATGTTTGGCAGAAACCAACACAATTCTTTAAAGGAATTATCCTTCAATTAAAAACTAAATGGAGAGGTAATGCTGAAGATGGTACAGGAATAGGACCGGGAGACCACTTTCTCCCTCACAAATTCCTCAAAAGAACATCCCGGGAAGGGAAGCCCATCCCCGGGAAGGGAATTTTAAGAAGAGAGCTTTCCAAACACCAGGAAACACTCTCCCTTCCGAGTCTGTGGCGAGTCTTGGAAGCACAGAGGGCAACGTAACAGAAAGGAAAAATAAATAATTAAAACCAACAGATCACAAGCCCAACAGTAACTTCCTCAGTGGAAAAGCAGCACAGACGCCTGCATCCGCCACTAGAAAGTGGGGGCAGGGCAGGGAGGTGCGGGAGGTGCGGGCTGCAGTGCTTTGTAAGAATCGGGCAGGAACGCCCTGCACATAACCAGAGCAAACTAACTTGGGCTAGCAAACCAGACTGTGGGATAGGTAACCACATGAAAAGCTCGAACATAAGACACTGCCAGGACCATGCACAGAACAAAGGACAGAAAGGAAATAGCCGGCTGCAGACCATCCCCCGCCAGGGACAGGCAGCCAGAGCCGTGAGGGCTGGAAAGGGGCAATCGCAGCCCCAGAGAGACTTTACCTACCAAACTGCAAGCAGGCTTCTTTGCTAAGACTTCTGGGGCTGCTGGACAGTCTCCATCTGCCTCACAAGGGGTGCCAGCAGTACACCCAGAAAACTGAGCAGCAGAGACGGGGAAGGTGACAAGTCGCAGCAACCGCGCTCACCAAACACCTGAGATACTCGGACCTGGGAAGGGCACAAAATGCATTC
Source organism: Redunca redunca (assembly GCA_006410935.1). Classification (NCBI taxonomy): domain Eukaryota; kingdom Metazoa; phylum Chordata; class Mammalia; order Artiodactyla; family Bovidae; genus Redunca; species Redunca redunca. The sequence continues at coordinate 222,425 of SJYQ01002320.1, read as the reverse complement.
CCAACAGATTCTGCACCTCTGAGGGCTGTGATCGCGGAACCTGAGCGGCTTAGATCAGGGAGGTGCACACAGCCTAGGGCCGGCCTCAGACAGTTCCCGGCGGAGCAACCTAGAACCTGAGCAGTATGTGTGCCGCGAGCAGGGGCAGGCCTAGCGGGGCACCACTGCCCTCCCCCCCCCCGTGTCAGGACGGAAATCAGACACTGAAGAGACCAGCAAACAGAGGAAGTTAAACAGAGGGAACCGCCTTGGAAGTGACCCCACACTGTCCACAACACCAGAGAAAGGGCCAGATATATCTTTACTATTTTTACAATCATTCCCTTTTTTTTTCTTTTTTTTTGTTTGTTTTTACTAACTTTTTAAAATTGTTAAGTCCTCTATTTCACCTCTAATTTTATTTCTATAACCTACTATTACTCTTCAAAAAAAAAAACTATTTTTTAAGCAAACACCATATATAGTCTTTGTGTGGTTGTTGGTGGTATTTTTTAATAATTCCTGTGGCTTTGTTTTTTTGTTTGTTTTCTTGTTTTTTTTTCTTTTTTCCTTCTTCTTATTTTCCTTAATATTGTATTTTTGAAAATCCAAACTCTACTCTAGATTTTTAATTTTTGCTTTTTGGTTTTTGTTGTCAATTTTGTACATTTAAAAACCCAAACCTCACTACCCAGTTTTACCTGCGAGCGCGATTACTGGATTGACCATTCTCTCCTCCTTTGGACTCTCCTTTTCTCCACCAGGTGGCCTCTGTCTCTTCCCTCCCCCGTCTCTTCTCTATCCAACTCTGTGAATCTCTGTGTGTTCCAGACAGTGGAGAACACTTAGGGAACTGACTATGGGCTGGATCTGTCTCTCTCCTTTTCATTTCCCTCTTTTATCCTCCTGGCCACGCCTGTCTACTTCCTCCCTCTCCTCTTCCCTGTATAAGTCCGTGAACATCTCTGAGCGGTCCAGACTGTGGAGTGCACATAAGGAAGTGATTACTGGCTAGCTTGCTCTCTCCTCTTTTGATCCCACCTCATCTCATTCCAGTCTCCTCTAACTACCCCCTCCCTCTTCTCTTCTCCATGTAACTCAGTGAACCTCTCTGGGTGTCTCTCAATGTGGAGAAACTTTTCATCTTTAACCTATATGTTTTATCATTGGTGCTGTATAGATGGAGAAGTCTAGAGGCTACTGTAAAAATAAAACTGAAAACCAGAAGCAGGAGGCTTAAGTCCAAAGCCTGAGAACATCAGAGAACTCTTGAATCCAGGGAACAGTAAACAATAGGAGCTCATCAAACGCCTCCATACCTACACTGAAACCAAGCTCCACCCAAGGGCCAACAAGCTCCAGAGCAAGACATACCACGAAAATTCTCCAGCAACACAGCAACATACACCTGAGCTTCAATATACAGGCAGCTCAAGTTACTCCAAAACCATAGACGTCTCATAACTCATTACTGGACACTCCAGTGCACTCCAGAGAGAGGAAACCCAGCTCCACCCACCAGAACTCCAACACAAGCCTCCCTAACCAGGAAACCTTGACAAGCCACAGATACAACCCCACCCACAGTGAGGAAGCTCCATAATAAAGAGAGCTCCACGAATTCCCAGAATATAGAAAGGCCACCCCAAACGCAGCAATAAAACCAAGATGAAGAGACAGAGGAATACTCAGCAGGTAAAGGAACACGAGAAATGCCCACCAAACCAAACAAAAGAGGAAGAGATAGGGAATCTACCTGAGAAAGAATTCCGAATATTGATAGTGAAAATGATCCAAAATATGGAAATCAAAGTGAAATCACAGATAAATAGCCTGGAGACAAGGATTGAGAAGATGCAAGAAAGGTTTAACAAGGACCTAGAAGAGATAAAAAGAGTCAATATATAATGAATAACACAATAAATGAGACCAGAAAAACTCTGGAGGCAACAAATAGTAGAATAACGGAGGCAGAAGATAGGATCAGTGAAATAGAAGATAGAATGGTAGAAATAAATGAATCAGAAAGGAAAAAAGAAAAATGAATTAAAAGAAATGAGGACAATCTCAGAGACCTACAGGACAATATGAAACGCTCCAACATTCGAATTATGAGTCCCAGAAGAAGAAGAAGACAAAAAGAAAGACCATGAGAAAATCCTTGAGGAGATAATAGTTGAAAACTTCCCTAAAATGGGGAAGGAAATAATCACCCAAGTCCAAGAAACCCAGAGGGTTCCAAATAGGATAAACCCAAGGCGAAACACCCCAAGACACATATTAATCAAATTAACAAAGATCAAACACAAAGAACAAATATTAAAAGCAGCAAGGGAAAAACAACAAATAACACACAGGAGGTTCCCATAAGGTTAACAGCTGATCTTGCAATAGAAACTCTTCAGGCTGGGAGGGAATGGCAAGACTTACTTAAAGTGATGAAAGAAAATAACCTACAGCCCAGATTACTGTACCCAGCAAGGATCTCATTCAAATATGAAGGAGAAATCAAAAGCTTTACAGACAAGCAAAAGCTGAGAGAATTCAGCACCACCAAACCAGCTCTCCAACAAATGTTAAAGGATATTCTCTAGACAGGAAACACAAAAAGGGTGTATAAACCCGAACCCAAAACAATAAAGTATATGGTAACGGGATCATACTTATCAATAATTACCTTAAACGTAAATGGGTTGAATGCCCCAACCAAAAGGCAAAGACTGGCTGAATGGATACAAAACCAAGACCCCTCTATATGTTGCTTACAAGAGACCCACCTCAAACAAGGGACACATACAGACTGAAAGTAAAGGGCTGGAAAAAGATATTCCATGCAAATAGAGACCAAAAGAAAGCACAAGTGGCAATACTCATATCCAATAAAATAGACTTTAAAACAAAGGCTGTGAAAAGAGACTAAGAAGGCCACTACATAATGATCAAAGGATGAATCCAAGAAGAAGATATAACAATTATAAATATATATGCACCCAAAATAGGAGCACCACAATATGTAAGACAAATGCTAACAAGTACGAAAGGGGAAATTAACAATAACACAATAATAGTGGGAGACTTTAATACCCCACTCACACCTATGGACAGATCAACTAAACAGAAAATTAACAAAGAAACACAAACTTTAAATGATACAATAGACCAGCTAGACCTAATTGATGTCTATAGGACATTTCACCACAAAATAATGAATTTCACCTTTTTCTCAAGTGCTCACAGAACCTTCTCCAAGATAGATCACATCCTGGGCCATAAATCTAACCTTGAAAAGTTTAAAAAAATTGAACTCATTCCAAGCTTCTTTTCTGACCATAACACATTAAGATTAGATCTCAATTACAGGAGAAAAACTATTAAAAAATCCGACATATGGAGGCTGAACAAAACACTTCTGAATAACCAACAAATCACAGAAGAAATCAAGAAAGAAATCAAATTATGCATAGAAATGAATGAAAATGAAAACACAACAACACAAAACCTGTGGCACACTATAAAAGCAGTGCTAAGAGGAAAGTACATAGCAATACAGGCATACCTCAAGAAACAAGGAGAAAGTCAAATAAATAATCTAACTCTATACCTAAAGCAACTAGAAAAGAAAGAAATGGAGAATCCCAGAGTTAGTAGAAGGAAAGAAATATTAAAAATTAGGGCAGAAATAAATGCAAAAGAAACAAGAGACAATAGCAAAAATCAACAAAGCCAAAAGCTGGTTCTTTGAAAGGATAAATAAAATTGACAAACCATTAGCCATACTTATCAAGAAACAAAGAGAGAAAAATCAAATCAATAAAATTAGAAATGAAAATGGAGAGATCACAACAGACAACACAGAAATACAAAGGATCATNCAGCAGTTATATGCCAATAAAATGGACAATGTGGAAGAAATGGACAAATTCTTAGAAAAGTACAACTTTCCAAAACTGAACCAGGAAGAAATAGAAAACCTTAACAGACCCATCACAAGCACAGAAATTGAAAAATTGAAACTGTAATCAGAAATCTTCCAGCAAACAAAAGCCCAGGTCCAGACGGATTCACAGCTGAATTCTACCAAAAATTTAGAGAAGAGCTAACACCTATCCTACTGAAACTCTTCCAGAAAATTGCAGAAGAAGGTAAACTTCCAAACTCGTTCTATGAGGCCACCATCACCCTAATACCAAAACCTGACAAAGATGCTACAAAAAAAGAAAACTACAGGCCAATATCACTGATGAACATAGATGCAAAAATCCTCAACAAAATTCTAGCAATCAGAATCCAACAGCACATTAAAAAGATCATACACCATGACCAAGTGGGCTTTATCCCAGGGATGCAAGGATTCTTCAATATCCGCAAATCAATCAATGTGATTCACCACATTAACAAATTGAAAAATAAAAGCCATATGATTATCTCAATAGATGCAGAGAAGGCCTTTGACAAAATTCAACATCCATTTATGATAAAAACTCTCCAGAAAGCAGGAATAGAAGGAACATACCTCAACATAATAAAAGCTATATATGACAAACCCACAGCAAACATTATCCTCAATGGTGAAAAATTGAAAGCATTTCCCCTAAAGTCAGGAACAAGACAAGGGTGCCCACTCTCACCGCTACTATTCAACATAGTTCTGGAAGTTCTGGCCACAGCAATCAGAGCAGAAAAAGAAATAAAAGGAATCCACATTGGAAAAGAAGAAGTAAAACTCTCACTGTTTGCAGATGACATGATCCTCTACATAGAGAACCCTAAAGACTCCACCAGAAAATTACTAGAGCTAATCAACGAATATAGTCAAGTTGCAGGATATAAAATCAACACACAGAAATCCCTTGCATTCCTTTACACTAATAATGAGAAAGAAGAAAAAGAAATTAAGGAAACAATTCCATTCACCATTGCAACGAAAAGAATAAAATACCTAGGAATATATCTACCTAAAGAAACTAAAGACCTATATATAGAAAACTATAAAACACTGATGAAAGAAATCAAAGAGGACACTAATAGATGGAGAAATATTCCATGTTCATGGATCGGAAGAATTAATATTGTGAAAATGAATATACTACCCAAAGCAATCTACAAGTTCAATGCAATTCCTATCAAACTACCAGCGGTATTTTTCACAGAACTAGAACAAATAATTTCAAGATTTATATGGAAATACAAAAAACCTCGAATAGCCAAAGCAATCTTGAGAAAGAAGAATGGAGCTGGAGGAATCAACTTGCCTGACTTCAAGCTCTACTACAAAGCCACAGTCATCAAGACAGTATGGTACTGGCACAAAGACAGAAATATAGATCAATGGAACAAAATAGAAAGCCCAGAGATAAACCCACACACCTATGGACACCTTATCTTTGATAAAGGAGGCAAAAATATACAATGGAGTAAAGACAATCTCTTTAACAAGTGGTGCTGGGAAAATTGGTCAACAACTTGTAAAAGAATGAAACTAGATCACTTTCTAACACCACACACAAAAGTAAACTCAAAATGGATTAAAGATCTAAATGTAAGACCAGAAACTATAAAACTCCTCGAGGAGAACATAGGCAAAACACTCTCTGACATAAATCACAGCAGGATCCTCTATGATCCACCCCCCAGAATTCTGGAAATTAAAGCAAAAATAAACAAATGGGATCTAATCAAAATTAAAAGCTTCTGCACAACAAAGGAAACTATAAGCAAGGTCAACAGACAGCCTTCGGAATGGGAGAAAATAATAGCAAATGGAGCAACTGACAAACAACTAATCTCAAAAATATACAAGCAATTCCTGCAGCTCCATTCTAGAAAAGTAAACGACCCAATCAAAAAATGGGCCAAAGAACTAAATAGACATTTATCCAAAGAAGACATATGGATGGCTAACAAACACATGAAAAGATGCTCAACATCACTCATTATTAGAGAAATGCAAATCAAAACCACAATGAGGTACCACTTCACACCAGTTAGAATGGCTGCGATCCAGAAGTCTGCAAGCAATAAATGCTGGAGAGGGTGTGGAGAAAAGGGAACCCTCCTACACTGTTGGTGGGAATGCAAACTAGTACAGCCACTATGGAGAACAGTGTGGAGATTCCTTAGAAAACTGGAAATAGAACTACCATATGACCCAGCAATCCCACTGCTGGGCATACACACCGAGGAAACCAGAATAGAAAGAGACACATGTACCCCAATGTTCATCGCAGCACTGTTTATAATAGCCAGGACATGGAAATAACCTAGATGTCCATCAGCAGATGAATGGATAAGAAAGCTGTGGTACATATACACAATGGAGTATTACTCAGCCATTAAAAAGAATACATTTGAATCAGTTCTAATGAGATGGACAGAACTGGAGCCGATTATACAGAGTGAAGTAAGCCAGAAAGTAAAACACCAATACAGTATACTAACACATATATATGGAATTTAGAAAGATGGTAATGATGACCCTGTATGCGAGATAGCAAAAAGGGACACAGACTTTTGGACTCCGAGGGAGAGGGAGAGAGTGGGATGAGATGGGAGAATGGCATTGAAACATGTATATTATCATGTAAGAAACGAATCGCCAGTCTATCCGATGCAGGATACAGGATGCTAGGGGCAGATGCATGGGAATGACCCAGAGAGATGTTATGGGGAGGGAGGTGGGAAGGGGATTCATGTTTGGGAACGCATGTACACCCGTGGTGGATTCATGTCAATGTAAGGCAAAACCAATACAGTATTGCAAAGTGAAATATAGTTAAAATAAAAATAAAAAAAAAAAAACATAAAAAATAAATGAATTTTTTTAATGGGCAAAGGACATGACAAGACATTTTTCTAAAGGCAAACAAGTTAACAATATGTGAAAAAATGCTAAACATCATTAATCATCATGGAAATGCAAATCAAAATCACAATGAGATATCACCTAAGATTTGTTAGGGTGATGATTACCTAAATAAGTAAATGGAAATATAGATTTAAGTGAAGATGTAGGTGGAGGCACAGGTGCAGATGCAGATGCAGAGATAGAGATAGAGGTGAAGATGGGGCTTGCTAGGTGGCACTAGTGATAAAGAAACTGCCTGCCAATGTAGGAAACATGAGATATAGATTTGATCCCTGGATTGGGAAGATCCCCTAGAGGAAGGCATGATGACCCACTCCAGCATTCTTGCCTGGAGAACCCCATGGACAGAGCAGCCTGGAGGGCTACAGTCGATAGAGTCACAGAGTTGGACATGACTGAAGCAATTTATCAGGCATGCACATGCATAGATGTAGATAGGTGTATATTACACAGACACACACACAGGCATATTATGCAGCCTTAAAAAAAGAAAGAAATCCTGCCTTTTGTGACAACAATGACAAAACTGGAGGGCATTATGATAGGTGAAATAAGATAGAGAGTGTAACATAATATGACATGGTATCACGTATGGCCTTCCCAGATGGCACTAGTGGTAAAGAACCCTCCTGTCAATGCAGGAGGCTCAAGAGAGGAGAAAGATTGCAACCCACTCCAGTATTCTTGCCTGGAGAATCCCATGGACAGAGGAACCTAATGGGCTACAGTCCATAGGGTTGCAGAGTCAGATACAATTGAAGCAACTTAGCACACATGCAGGCATGGTATCACTTATATCGGATTATTTTTTCCAGATCAACTCAGAAACAGAATGATGGTGGCTAGGGGCTAGAGGGTGAGCAAAATAAGAAGTTAGTAAATTATTACAAACTTCCAGTTATTAGGTGAAAAGATCTTAGGATTTAGTGTATAACATGTTCAATACTATTCATAATAGTATGATACTGAAATTTGCTAAGATAGTAGAACTTCTGTTCATCAAAAAAAGAGGAGAAAACGTGAAGTGGTGGGTATATCAACTAAATCCATGGTGGGAATCTTTCACAGTATATACATATATCAAATCATCACTGTACAATTTAAATATATCACAACTTTATTTGAATTTATCCCTCAATAACAGATGAAAAAACTGATATAATGATAATAGCAAGAACTGATTCTGAAAATAAAAAGTCTTACTGGTTACTGGAGACTACAAATATTCCAGCAAGTTTCAAATATTCTGTAGTCATAAAGTTGAAAATCAAAGCGGAAAATTTGAAGTACAATTCATACTTAACAAAAAGTGAAGAGTGAAGCAAGGCAAAGATCAGTACACAGTGTTTAAAATTATGCCAGGAATTTACAAACATATTTATTTGTAACTGTAGTTGATTTACAATGTTGTGTTAATTTTGTGAGTTAAAATGTGAGTTCAGCATAGTGATTTAGGTGTGGGGTTTTTTGCAGATTATATTCCACTACAGGTTACTACAAGTTATTGAATGTAATTACTTGTGCTATAAAGTAAATGCTTGCTGCTTACATATTTTATATATAGCAATTTGTATCTATTTACCCCATTGTTGTTGTTTTGTCACTAGGTCTTGACCAATTCTTTTATGACTCCATGGCCTGTAGCCTTGCAAGCTCATCCATACATGGGATTTTCCAAGCAAGAATACTGGAGTGGGTTGCCGCTGCCTCCTCTAGGGGATATTCCCTACCCAGGAATTGAACTCTTTGTGCTGTATGAGAGGCGGATTCTTTACCACTGAGCCACCAAGGAAGCCCCATTAATCCCATTATACCTAATTTAGTTCTTCCCCCTCCCTCTTCCCTTTGTCAAACCTAAGGTTTTTCCTATGTATGTGAATCATTTCTATTTGTATTATTTTTTATTCATTTGTATTATTTTTAGATCCCTCATATAAGTGATATCAGATAGTATTTGTCTTTGTCTGTCCCATCACTTCATGGGAAATAGATGGGGAAACAGTGTCGGACTTTATTTTGGGGGGCTCCAAAATCACTGCAGATGATGATTGCAGCCATGAAATTAAAAGACGCTTACTCCTTGGAAGAAAAGTTATGACCAACCTAGATAGTATATTCAAAAGCAGAGACATTACTTTGCCGACTAAGGTCCATCTAGTCAAGGCTATGGTTTTCCCAGTGGTCATGTATGGATGTGAGAGTTGGATTGTGAAGAAGGCTGAGCGCTGAAGAATTGATGCTTTTGAACTGTGGTGTTGGAGAAGACTCTTGACAGTCCCTTGGACTGCAAGGAGATCCAAGCAGTCCATTCTGAAGGAGATCAGCCCTGGGATTTCTTTGGAAGGAATGATGCTAAAGCTGAAACTCCAGTACTTTGGCCACCTCATGCGAAGAGTTGACTCATTGGAAAAGACTCTGATGCTGGGAGGGATTCAGGGCAGGAGGAGAAGGGGACGACAGAGGATGAGATGTCTGGATGGCATCACTGACTCGATGGACGTGAATCTGAGTGAACTCCAGGAGTCGGTGATGGACAGGGAGGTCTGGCGTGCTGTGATTCATGGGGTCGCAAAGAGTCGGACACGACTGAGCAACTGAACTGAACTGAACTTATTTCACTAAGTATAATATTCTCTGGGAGGTTCCCAAGTGGCTCAGTAGTAAAGAATACACCTTCCAATGCAGGAGTCACAGGAGATGTGAGTTTGATCCCTAGGTCTGAAAGATCCCCTAGAGGAGGAAATGGCAACCCATTCCAATATACTTGCTGGGATAACCCCATGGACAGATGAGTCTAATGGGCAACAGTCTGTGGTTTCACAAAGAGTTGGACACACCTTACTTACTACTTACTAAATATTTTCTAGGTACATCTGTGTTGCTGCACAGGGAGAGATAGATATAGATACATATCAAATATTTTAAGCCAGCTGTCAGTTGATGGACACACGGATTGCTTCCATCTCTTGACTATTGGAATGAGTCTTCCATATAATCACTGGGATGCATGTATCTTTTTGAACAGAGTTATCTTTTCTGGATATATGCTCAAAAGAGTGATTTCTGTATCATATGGTAGCTTTATTTTTAATTTTTCAAGGAATGTGTGTTTTCCATAGTGGCTGTACCAATTTACATTCTCACCAACAGTGTCCAAACCCTCTCTAGTGATTATTATTTGTAGACTTTTCAATGGAAGCAATTCTGACTGATGTAAAGTGATCCTTCATTGTGATTTTGATTTGCATTTCTCTAATTAGTGATGTTTAGCATGTTTTCACGTACCTATTGGCCATCTGTATGTCTTCTTTGGAAAAATGTCTATTTAGGTCTCTTGCCCAATTTTTATTGGGTTCTTTATTTTTTTTAGATATTAAGCTTATGAACTGTCTTTACATTTTGCATATTAACCCCTTGTCAGTTGCATCATTTGCAAATACTTTCTCCCATACCATAGGTTGTCTTTTCATATTGTTTATAGCTTCTTTGCTACACAAAAGCCATTAAGTTGATTAGGTGCAATTTGTTTATATTTACTTTAAATCTTTCTGCTTTGGGAAACTGACCAAAGAAAATATTTCTATGATTTATGTCAAAGAATATTTTGTCTATGTTCTCTTCTAGGAGTTTGTACTGTCCTGTCTTTAAACCATTTTGAATTTATTTTTGTATACAGTATAAGGGATTAAATTACAAGTAGCTATTTAGTTTCCCCATCACTTTTTAAAATTACTTTTTATTGGAGTGTAGTTGCTTTACAATGTTGTGTTAGTTTCTACTATACAGCAACATGAATCAGGCATACATATACATATATCCCCTTGCTTTTGGACTTTCTTCCCTTTCAGGTAACCACAGTGCACTAAGAAGAGTTCCCTGCATTATACAGTATGTTATCATTAGTTGTCTACTTTATACATAGCATCAATAGTATGTGTTTCAATCCCAATATCTCAATTGATCCCACCCCACATTTCCCTCTTGGTATTCATGTATTTATTCTCTAGTCTGGGTCTCTATTTCTGCTGGACAAACTATCATCTATACCATTTTTCTAGATTCCATGTATATGTAATAATAAATGTTTATTTTTCCCTTTTTAACATACTTCAGTCTTTATGACACTCTAGGTAAATTCACATGTCTACAAATGACTTGAGTTCATTCCTTTTTATGACTAACATTCTATTGTATGTATGTACCACATCTTTATCCATTCCATAGTTGATGGACATTTAGGTTGCTTCCATGTTCTGGCTATTATAAATGTGTTGCTATGAACATTGGGGTGAATGCTGCTTAGTCACTCAGTCGTATTCAGCTCTTTGTTACCCCATGGACTATAGCCAGCCAGGCTCCACGGGATTCTTCATGAAAGAATATGATCAAACCCTCATCTCCTGCATTGCAGGCAGATTCTTTACCCGATGAACCATTGGGGAAGTGAATATATATATATATATATATATATAAATTATGGATTTCTTTGGTATATGCTCAGGAGTTGACTCACTGGGTCATATGGTAGTGCTATTTTTAGGTTTTTAAGAAACCTCCATACTGTTTTCCATAGTGGTTGTATCAATGTGCACTCACACTGAGAGTGCATGTGTATCCCCTTTTCTCCATACCCTTTCAAGCATTTATTGTGTGTAGATATTTTTGTTGATGGCCATTCTGACTGTTGTGAGGTGATATCTGATTTTACTTTTGATTGTGTTTTTCTAATAGTTAGTGATACTGAACATCTTTTCATGTTTTGTGGGTAATCTGTTTGTCTTCTTTGGAGAAAAGTCTGTTTAAAACTTCTGCCCATTTTTTTTATTGTGCTTTTTTGTATTGAATTAAATAAATTGCATATTTTGGAGATTGTCAGTTGCTTCATTTGCAAACATTTTCTCCCAGTCTGGGGCCTGGTTTATCTAAATTTTTATTTCTTTAGGAGATGGATTAAAAAATATCTTGCTGAGATTTATATCAAAAAGTATTCTGCCCATTTTCCTCTAAGAGTTTTATAAAGTCTGGCTTTACATTTAGGTCTTTAATGCATTTTGAGTTTATTTTTGTGTATGGTCTTAAATAGTGTTCTGGTTTCATTCTTTCATATGTGGCTATACAGTTTTCCCAGCACCACTTATTGAAGAGGCTGTATTTGTTATATTGTATATCCTGATCTCCTTTGTCAAAGATGAGGTAACCATAGATGTGTGGGTTTATTTCTAGGCTTTCTATCCTGTTCCATTGATCTGTATGTTTGTTTTTGTACCATACTATCATAATGACTACACCTTTGTAGTATAGTTGGAAGCCAGGAAGTTTGATTTCTACAGCTTCATTTTTTTTCTCTCAAGATTGATTTGGCTAGTTGGGGTCTTTTGTACTTCCATACAAATTGAAATTTTTTTTCTAGCTCTGGGAGAAATACCATGGGTTATTTGATAGGCATTTCATTGAATCTGTAGATTACATTGGGTAGTATAGTCTACTTTACATTATTGATTCTTCCAATTCAAGAACATGATATATCTCTCAATCTGTTAGTGTCAACTTTGATTTCTTCCATCAGAGTCCTATAGCTTTGTGGGTAGAGGTCTTCTGCCTTATTATATAGGTTTATTTATATGTGTTTTATTCTTTTTGTTGCAGTGATAAATGGAATATTTTCCTTAAATTCACTTTCTAATATTTTATTGTTAGTGTATAAGGAATATAAGACATTTCTGTGTATTAATTTACTAAACTCATTGATTAGCTTGAGGAGTTTTCTGGTGGCATCTTCTGGATTTTCTGTGTATAGCATCACACCATCTGTAAACAGTGAAGGTTTTACTTTGTATTTGCCAAATTCGATTCTTTTTATTTCTTTTTCTTCTTTGATTGCCAATGGGGAGGACTTCCACGACTATTGAATAACAGTGGTGAAAGTGTTCACCTTTGTCTTGTTCCTGAAGTTAGAGGAAAGGTTATCAGTTTTTCACCATCAAGAATATGTTTGCTATGGGTTTGTCATATATGACTTTTATTTTATTGAGGCAGATTCCCTCTATGCCCACTTTCTGGAGAGTTTTTAATCATCATGGGTGTTGAATTTTGTCAAAAGTTTTTCTGCATTTATTGAGATGATCATATGGATTTTATTCTTCAATTTGTTAACATGGTATATCACATTGATTGATTTGCGTATATTGAAGAATCCTTGCATCCTTGGGGTAAATCCCACTTAACCAAGGTGTATGACTCTTTTTCTGAGTTGCTGAGTTTCATTTGCTACTATTTTGTTGAGATTTTTGGGTCTATATTTATCAGTTATATTGCTTGTAATTTTCTTTTCTTTCTTGCTTTTTTTTTTTTTTTTTTTTTTGAGTGATACTTTTGTCTGCTTTGGGTATTAGCCTGATGGTAAACTAATACAATGAGGTTAGGAGTGTTCCACCCTCTGGAAATTTTTGAAAAAGTTTGAGAAGGATAGGTGTTAGCTCTTCTCTAAATGTTTGATAGAATTTTCCTGTGTGGCCATTTGATATTGGACTTTTGTTTGTTGAAAAATTTTTAATCACAGTTTCAATTTCATTGTTTGTAATTGGCCTGTTATTTCTTTGCATTTCTTCTTGGTTCAGTCTTGGAAGCTTGTACTTTTCTAAGAATTTATCCACTCCTTCCAGGTTGTCCATTTATTGGTGAATAGTTTCTCATAGTAGTCTCCTGTGACCTTTGTATCTCTGTAGCATCTGTTCTAACTTTGCTGTCATTTCTAATTTTATTTATTTGAATCTTTTTTTCCTCGATTGTTCTGGTTAACGGTCTATAAATTTTGTTTAACCTCTCAAAGAACCAACTGTTTTATCTTTGCTATAGTTTCTTCATTTCTATTTAATTTATTTTANTTTGTGGCCCTTGATATAATCTATCCTAGAGAATGTTCCATGAGGACTTGAGAAGAAATTTTGTTCTGCCACTTTTGGGTGGAATGTCCTATAAATATCATTTAAGTCTATTTTACTGACCAAAGTCCATCTAGTCAAAGCTATGGTTTCTCCAGTAGTCATGTATGGATGAGAAACTTGGACCATAAAGAAAGCTGAGTGCCGAAGAATTGATGCTTTGAACTGTAGTGCTGCAGAAGACTCTTGGGAGTCCCTTGGACTGAAAGGAGATCAAACAAGTCCATCCTAAAGTAAATCAACCCAGAATATTCATTGGAAGGACGGATACTGAAGTTCCAATATTTTAGCCACCTTATAAGAAGAGCAAACTCATTAGAAAAGACCCTGATAGGGAAAGAATGAAGGCAGGTAAAGAAGGGGACAAAAGAGGGCAAGATGGTTGGATGGTATCACAGACTCAATGGGAATGAGTTTGAGCAAGCTCCAGGAGTTGGTGATGGGCAGGAACTCTGGTGTGCTGCAGTCCATGGGGTCACAAGGAGTCAGACACGACTGAGGGACTGAACACCAAAAACAATTTGCTGTTCCATTGATTTATATTTCTTTTTATTTTGTGCCAATACACATTATTTTGATTACTGTAGTTTTGAATATAATCTCAAGTTTAGAAAGAAATACTATACCTCCAGCTTTAAACTTTTTCCTCTGGAGTACTTTGGCAATTCTGTGTCTTTTGTAGCTATATAAATTATAGGATTCTTCACTCTAGTTATGTGAAAAATGTCATAGGTATTTTCATAGGAATTATAATGAATCTAGATTGCTTTGGTCAGTATGGCCATTTTAGCAATATTGATACTTTTGATCTAAGAGTACACGATATCATTCCATTTCTTGGAATCATTTTCAGCTTCATTTATCAATGTTTTATAGTTTTCATTATAGAGATATTTCACCTTCTTGATGAAGTTTCTTCCTAGGTTTTTTTTTTTTTTTTAAGGCGATTCTAAATGGAAATGAATTTTTTAAAATTTCTCTCTGCTATATTATTGTTACTGTAAAGAAATGAAATAGATATCTGTATGGTAAATTTGTTTCCTGCTACCTTCTGGAATACAGTCACTCAGTCATGTCCGACTCTTTGAGACTCCATGGACTGCAGCATGCCAGGCCTCCCTGTTCATCACCAACTCCTGGAGTTTACTCAAACTCATGTCCATTAAGTTGGTGATGCCATCCAACCATCTCATCCTATGTCGTCCACTTTTCCTCCTGCCTTCAATCTTTCCCAGCATCAGGGTCTTTTCCAATGAGTCAGTTCTTTGCATCAGGTGGCCAAAGTATTGGAGTTTCAGCTTCAGCATCAGTCCTTCCAATGAATATTCAGGACTGATTTCCTTTAGGATGGACTAGTTTGATCCCCTTGCAGTCCAAGGAACTCTCAAGAGACTTCTACAACACAACAGTTCAAAAGCATCAATTCTTCTGTGCTCAGCCTTCTCTATGGTTCAACTCTCACATCCATACTTGACTACTGGAAAAGTCAGTGCTTTGACTAGATGGACCTTGTTGGCAAAGAAATGTCTCTACTTTTTAATATGCTATCTAGATTGGTCATAACTTTTCTTCCAAGGAGTAAGTGTCTTTTAATTTCATGGCTGCAGTCACCATTTGCAGTGATTTTGGAGCCCAAAAAAATAAAGTCTGCCACTGTTTCCATTGCTTCCCCATCTATTTCCCATGAAGTGATGGGGCCAGATGCCATGATCTTAGATTTCTGAATGTTGAGCTTTAAGCCGACTTTTTCACTCTCCTCTTTCACTTTCATCAAGATGCTCTTCAGTTCTTCATTTTCTGCCACAAGGGTAGTGTCACCTGCATATCTGAGGTTATTGATATTTCTCCTGGCAATCTTGATTTCAGCTTGTGCTTCATCCAGTCCAGCATTTCTCGTGATATAATCTTCATATAAGTTAAATAAGCAGAGTGACAATATACAGCCTTGAAGTAGTCCTTTTCCAATTTGGAAACAATCTGTTGTTCGATGTCTGATTCTAACTGTTGCCTCTTGACCTGCATACAGATTTCTCAAGACATAGGTCAGGTGGTTTGGTATCCTCATCTCTTGAAGAATTTTCCACAGTTTTTTGTGATCTACATAGTCAAAGGATTTGGTGTAATCAATAAAGCAAAGGTAGATGTTTTTCTAGAACTCTCTTGCTTATTAGATGATTCAACAGATGTTTCCAATTTGATTTCTGGTTCCTCTGCCTTTTCTAACTCCAGCTTAAACATCACAAAGTTATCGGTTCACATACTGTTGAAGCCTCTTTTGGGGAATTTTGAGCAGCACTTTGCCAGCGTGTGAAATGAGTGCAATTGTGCAGTAGTTTGAATATTCTTTGGCATTTCCTTTCTTTGGGATTGGAATAAAAACTTCCCTTTTCCAATCCTGTGACTGCTACTGAGTTTTCCAAATTTGCTAGCATATTGAGTGCAGCACTTTCATAGCATCATCGAATTACATCACCTCCATTAGTTTAGTTTGTAGTGATGCTTCCTAAGGCCCACTTGACTTCACATTCCAGGATGTCTGGTTCTAGATGAGTGATCACACCATCGTGTGAGTATCTGGGTTGTGAAGATCTTTTTTATATAGTTCTTATGTGTATTCTTGCCACCTCTTTTAATATTTTCTGCTTCTGTTAAGTCCATACTATTTCTGTCCTTTATTGTACCCATTTGTGCATTAATCATTCCCTTGGTATATCTAATTTTCTTGGAGAGATCTCTAGCCTTTCCCATTCTATTGTTTTCCTCTATTTCTTTGCATTGATCACAGGAAAGCTTTCTTATCTTTCCTTGCTCTTCTTTGATACTGTGCATTCAAATGGGTATATCTTTCCTTTTCTCCATTGCCTTTCACTTCTCTTCTTTCCACAGCTATTGTAAGGCCTACTCAGACAATCATTTTGCCTTTTTGCATTTCTTTTTCTTGGGTATGGTCCTCATCCCTGTCTCCTGTACAATGTCATGAACCTCCATCCATAGTTCTTCAGGCACTTTATCAGATCTAATCCCTTGAATCTATTTTCTCGCTTCCACTGTACAATCATAAGGGATTTGATTTAGGTCAAACCTGAATGGTCTAGTTGTTTTCCCTACTTTCTTCAATTTAAGTCTGAATTTGGAAATAAGGAGTTCATTATCTAAGCCACAGTCAACTCCCATTCTTGTTTTTGCTGACTGTATAGAGCTTCTCCATCTTTGTCTGCAAACAATATAATCAATCAGATTTTGGTATTGATCATCTGGTGATGTCCATGTGTAGATCTTTTCTTGTATTATTGGAAGAGGGTGTTTGCTATTACCAGTGCATTGTCTTGGTAAAACTGTTAGTTTTTGCTCTGTTTCATTCTGTACTCCGAGGCCAAATATGCCTGTTACTCCAGGTATTTCTTGACTTCCTACTTTTGCATTTAGTCCCCTACAATGAAAAGGACATCTTTTGGGGGTGTTAATTTAGAAGGTCCTGTAGGTCTTCATAGAACCATTCAACCTCAGCTTCTTCAGCATTACTGGTTGGGGTATGGACTTGGATTACTGTGGTATTGAATGGTTTGCCTTAGAAACAAACAGAGATCATTCTGTCGTTTTTGAGATTGCATCCAAGTACTGCATTTCAGACTCTTTTGTTGACTATGATGACTGCTCCGTTTCTTCTAAGGGATTTTTGCCACAGTAATATATATAATGGTCATCTGAGTTAAATTCACCCATTCTAGTCCATTTTAGTTCACTGATTCCTAAAATGTCAATGTCATCTCCTGTTTGACCACCTCCAATTTGCCTTGGTTCATGGACCTAACATTCTAGGTTCCTATGCAATATTGTTCTTTACAGCATCTGACTTTCCTTCCATCACCAGTCACATCCACAACTTGATGATGTTGTTGCTTTGATTCTGTCTCTTCACTCTTTCTGGAGTTATTTCTCCACTGATCTCCAGTAACATATTAGGTACCTACTGACCTGGGGAGTTCATCTTTCAATATCCTCTCTTTTTTCCATTTGATACTGTTCATGGCGTTCTCAAGGCAAGAATACTGAAGTGGTTTGCCATTTGCTTCTCCAGTGGACCATGTTTAGTCAGAACTCTCCACCGTGAAATGCCTTTGGTGGCCCTACACAGCATGGCTCCTAGTTTCATTGAGTTAGACAAGGCTGTGGTCCATGTGATTAGCTTGGTTAGTGTTCTGTAATTGTAGTTTTCAGTCTATCTGCCCTCTGATGGAGAAGGATTCTTATCCTTAAGAAGCTTATGGAAGCTTCCTGATGGGAGAGACTGACTGAGGGGGAACTGGGTCTTGTTCTGATGGGTGGGGCCATGCTCAGTAAATCTTTAATCCAATTTTCTGTTGATGGGTGGCACTGTGTTCCAGCCCTGTTAAATATGCCAAACTAAAAAAGCCTCTTGATGAAAGTGAAAGAGGAGAGCGAAAAAGTTGGCTTAAAGCTCAACATTCAGAAAACGAAAATCATGGCATCTGGTCCTATCTCTTCATGGGAAATAGATGGGGAAACAGTCAAAACAGTGCCAGACTTTATTTTTGGGGGCTCCAAAATCACTGCAGATGGTGACTGCAGCCATGAAATTAAAAGACACTTACTCCTTGGAAGAAAAGTTATGACCAACCTAGATAGTATATTGAAAAGCAGAGACATTACTTTGCCGACTAAGGTCCGTCTAGTCAAGGCTATGGTTTTCCCAGTGGTCATGTATGGATGTGAGAGTTGGACTGTGAAGAAGGCTGAGTGCCAAAGAATTGATGCTTTTGAACTGTGGTGTTGGAGAAGACTCTTGAGAATCCATTGGACTGCAAGGAGATCCAACCAGTCCATTCTGAAGGAGATCAACCCTGGGATTTCTTTGGAAGGAATGATGCTGAAGCTGAAGCTCCAGTACTTTGGCCACCTCATGAGAAAAGTTGACTCATTGGGAAAGACTCTGATGCTGGGAGGGATTGGGGGCAGGAGGACAAGGGGATGACAGAGGATGAGATGGCTGGATGGCATCACGGACATGATGGACGTGAATCTGAGTGAACTTCGGGAGCTGGTGATGGACAGGGAGGCCTGGCATGCTGAGAATCATGAGGTCGCAGAGTCAGACACGACTGAGGGACTGAACTGAACTGATGGTGGAGGTAATGAAGATAATGGCGACCTCCTTCAAAAGGTCCCATGTACACACTGCTACACTCAGTGCCCCCAACCCTGCAATAGGCCTCCACCAGAGACTCCTGAACACTCACAAGCAAGCCTGGGTCAGTCTCTTGTGGGGTCACTGCTCCTTTCTCCTGGGTCCTGGTGCCCACATCATAGTTCTCTATGCTGCTGCTGCTGCTAAGTCACTTCAGTCATGTCTGACTTTGTGCGACCCCATAGATGGCAGCCCACCAGGCTCCCCCGTCCCTGGGATTCTCCAGGCAAGAATACTGGGTTGCCATTTCCTTCTCCAATGCATGAAGGTGAAAAGAGAAAGTGAAGTCTTTCAGTTGTGTCTGACTCTTAGCGACCCTGTGCACTGCAGCCTACCAGGCTCCTCCACCCATGGGATTTTCCAGGCAAGATACTGGAGTGAGATACCATTGCCTTCTCTGATAGTTCTCTATAAAGTATTATTTTATCTGCAAATAATGACAGTTTTAACCTCTTCCCTTCCAATTTGAGTATCCTTTTATTTTTGTCTCTTGTACAATTAATGTGACTAAGACTTCCAATATAATGTTTAATAGAAGTGGTGAGAGTGGGCATCCTTTTCTTCTTATTATTATTTTTTTTACTTTACAATATTGATTTTTGGGGAAGGCTTTTAGCATTTCAGTGTTGAGAATTATATTGGCTGTGGGCTTATTACATAAACAGCCTTTTATATTGAGATACATTCCCTGTATACCTATTGTGATGACAGGTTTTATCATGAGTAGATGTTGAATTTTGTAAATGCTTTTTCTGCCTCTTTTTAGATGATCATGTGTTCTTTCATTTTATTGATGTGATACATCACATTGATTCATTTGCATCTGGTGAACCATCCTTGTTGCCCTAGAATGAATCCAAATTGTTTTTGGTATATGATCTTTTTAATGTGTTATTGGGATCAGTTTCCTAACATTTTGTTGAGGATTTTTTGCTTCTATACCCATCTAAGATATTGACCTTTAATTTTCTTTTTTGGTAGTGCTTTTGTCTGATTGGGGTATCAGGCTGATAATGGCTTCATAGAGTGACTTTGAGAGTGTTCCCTCCTATTCAGTTTTTTTGGAATAGTTTGAGAAACATAGGAATTACCTCTTCTTTACATGTTTGGTAGAATTCCCTCTGAAGGTCTTTGTTCCTGGAATTTTCCTTAGAGGGAGGTTGTTTTTTTTTTTTTTAATTACAGATTCAATTTCACTTGTACTAATCAGCCTGTTCAAATTATCTATTTATTCTTCATTTATTCTTGGCAGGCTATATGTTTCTAGAAATATCCATTTCTTCCTGGTTGCCCAATTTCTTGACAGATAACTGTTCATAATATTCTCTTATGGTTTTTTGTTTTTAGTTTTTCATTTTCTGTGGTATTCTTATTTCTCCTCTTTAGTTTTTTGCTTTGTTGATTTGTGTCCTCTCTTTTTCTTCTTGGTTATCCTGGCTAAAAGTGGTCAATTTTGTTTATGCTTTCAAAAAAAATTATTTTCCTTATCTTCTCTGATGCTTTTTTTTTTTTTTTCAATTTATTGACTCTGCACTTTATTATCTCCTTCCTTCTGCTGATTTTGGGTTTTGCTTGTTGTTTTTTTTCCAATTCTTTAGAGGATAGGTTAGTTTGGTCATTTGAGATGCTTCTTGTTTCTGAATGAATGTCTGTGTCACCACAGAGATTTGATAAAGTCGTGTATTCGTTTTCACTTGGATTGACATATTTTCCTTCTTTGATGCCACCACTGACCTATTGGTTTTTAACTAGCATATTATTTAGTCTCCACTTTTTAATCCTTTTCTTATTTTTCATTCTGTAGTTGACTTCTACTTTTGTACCATGCTGATCAGAAAAGATGCTTGAAATGATTTCTATTCTATAAATTTAAAGAGGTTTGTTTTGTGACCAGTATGTGGTCCATCCTAGAAAAGTTTCCATGTACACTAGAAAAGAATTTTTATTCTTGTTTTTTCTTTTTTTATGTAGTGTCCTGTACAATGTATTCGTTGTGCAATCTATAACTTCTATTCCGTTTTTTACTTTCTGTCTTGTTGATGTAAGCAGAGTGTTAAAGTCTCCTACTAATAAGTCTTCTATATTTCTCCCTTTATGTCTGCTAGTATTTGATTTATATGTTTAACTGTCCTTATATTGGGTACGTATGTGTAAAGAGGTATAACTTCCTCTTTCTGTAATGATCTCTCCTTTGTTATGTAATGCCCTTTTGTCTTTCTTTGTGGCCTTTGTTTTATTTTTTTTTAATTTTTATTTTAACTTTAGTTTACTTTACAATACTGTATTGGTTTTGCCAAACATTGACATGAATTCACCACGAGTGTACATGCGTTCCCAAACATGAATCACCTCCCACCTCCCACCCCATACCATCTCTCTGGGTCCTCTCCATGCACCAGCCCCAAGCATCCTGCATCCTGCATCGGACATCGACTGGCGATTCGTTTCTTACATGATAGTATACCTGTTTCAATGCCATTCTCCCATCTCATCCCACCCTCTCCCTCTCTCTCTCCCCCAGTGTCCAAAAGTTCACTCTATAGATCTGAGTCTCTTTTGTTGTCTCGCATACAGGGTCATCATCCCCATCTTTCTAAATTCCATATATATGCGTTAGTATATGGCCTTTGTTTTAAAGTCTAATTTGTCTGATGTGAAAATGGTCCACTCATTTCTTGTTATTCCCATATGCATGAAATATTTTCTCTATCCATTTAGTCTGTGTTTGTCTTACATGCTGAAGTGAATCTCTTGTAGGAAACATATTGCAAGTTCTTAGCTTTTCTTTTTTTTCTAATCAGTCTGCCACGCTATGCTTTTGATCAGAGCTCGTTGTTTACTAAAATTTAAAGTAACTATTGATATGTATGTACTAATTGCCATTTTAATACTTGTTTTACAGTTATGAGGGTAGTTATGTTCACTTGTTCTTTTTGCTTTTCCTTCTCCCATTTGATGATTTTTTGTTTTTTGTAAAACCATGCTTTTGATTTATGGCTACCTTAGAGTTCAAGTATGCTGACCCATGATATATATTTGCTTCAAACTGATAGTAATTCAAGTTCAAATGTATTCTCAAAGCTCTGTATTTATATACTCCTCTCATCTACATTTTGTGATTTCAGTGTCCTATTTTACATCTTCATACTTATCATTTTACACTGTATTGTAGTTACAATTATTTTTACAACATTTTTACTGTTTTTCAATCTGTGTACTAGTTAAGTGTAAAGAAGGAAATGGAAACCCACTCCAGTATTCTAGCCTGGAGAATCCCATAGAAATAAGAGCCTGGTGGGCTACAGTCCATGAGGTCACAAAGAGTCAGATACGACTGAGTGACTAACACACAAACACACTGGTTAAATGATCTTCAACCCTTTCTTATATTTGCCTTCCCGTTTTCTGAAAGAATCTTGCTTCTTTTCCATTTAGAGAAGCGCTATTGATATTACATTTAAAGTAGAAATAATATTGTTGAATTATTTTAGTTTTCATTTGTCTACGAAACTATTTTTCTTCTATTCTAAATTATAACCTTGCTTATTAGAGGATTCTACATTGCAGATTTTTCCAGTTCACGAATTTTGATCTAATCATGCCACCCTATTCTGGCCTGGAAAGTTTCTGCAGAGAAACCACCGGATAGGCTTATAGGGATTCCTTGTATATGATTCTTTGTTTTGCTTTTGCTGTCTTTAGAACCCTGTCTAACATTTCCCATTTTAATTGTGACATGTCTTTTGGTGTAATCACTTTGAGTTCATCTTGTTCTGGACCGTCTGTGCTTCCTATTCCTGTATATCTGTTATCTTCTTTAGATTTGAAAAGTTTTCAGCCATCAGTTCAGTTCAGTTCAGTTGCTCAATCGCGTCCAATTCTTTGAGACCCCATGAATCACACCACACCAGGCCTCCCTGTCCATCACCAGTCTGAGTTCACTCAGACTCACATCCATCAAGTCCGTGATGCCATCCAGCCATCTCATCCTCTGTCGTCCCCTTCTCCTCCTGCCCCCAATCGCTCCCAGCAACAGAGTCTTTTCCAAAGAGTCAACTCTTCGCATGAGGTGGCCAAAGTACTGGAGTTTCAGCTTCAGCATCATTCCTTCCAAAGAAATCCCAGGGTTGATCTCCTTCAGAATGGACTGGTTGGATCTCCTTGCAGTCCAAGGGACTCTCAAGAGTCTTCTCCAACACCACAGTTCAAAAGCATCAATTCTTTGGCACTCAGCCTTCTTCACAGTCCAACTCTCACATCCATACATGACCACTGGGAAAACCATAGCCTTGACTAGACGGACCTTAGTCGGCAAAGTAATGTCTCTGCTTTTCAATATACTATCTAGATTGGTCATAAATTTTCTTCCAAGGAGTAAGCGTCTTTTAATTTCATGGCTGCAGTCACCATCTGCAGTGATTTTGGAGACCCCCAAAAATAAAGTCTGGCACTGTTTCCACTGTTTCCCCATCTATTTGCCATTAAGTGATGGGACCGGATGCCATGATCTTCATTTTCTGAATGTTGAGCTTTAAGCCAACGTTTTCACTCTCTTTCACTTTCATCAAGAGGCTTTTTAGTTCCTCTTCACTTTCTGCCATAAAGGCGGTGTCATCTGCATATCTGCAGTTATTGATATTTCTCCCAGAAATCTTGATTCCAGCTTGTGTTTCTTCCAGTCCAACGTCTCTCATGATGTAGTCTGCATGTAAGTTAAATAAGCAGGGTGACAATATACAGCCTTGACGTACTCCTTTCCCTATTGGGAACCAGTCTGTTGTTTCATGTCCAGTTCTAACTGTTGTTTCCTCACCTGCATACAGATTTCTCAAGAGGCAGGTCAGGTGGTCTGGTATTCTCATCTCTTTCAGAATTTTCCAGTTTATTGTGATCCACACAGTCAAAGGGTTTGGCATAGTCAATAAAGCAGAAATAAAAGTTTTTCTGAAACTCTCTTGCTTTTTCCATGATCCTGCGGATGTTAGCAATTTGATCTCTGGTTCCTCTGCCTTTTCTAAAACCAGGTTGAACATCAGGGAGTTCACAGTTCATGAATTGCTAGAGCCTGGCTTGGAGAATTGTGAGCATTATTTTACTAGCATGTGAGATGACTGCAATTGTGCAGTGGTTTGAGTATTCTTTGGCATTGCCTTTCTTTGGAATTGGAATGAAAATGGACCTTTTCCAGTCCTGTGGCCACTGCTGATTTTTCCAAACTTGCTGGCATATTGAGTGCAGCACTTTCACAGCATCATCGTTCAGGATTTGANCAATGCCACAAACCTCATTCCATAGTTCATCAGGCACTCTATCAGATCTAGACCCTTAAATCTATTTCTCACTTCCACTGTATAATCATAAGGGATTTGATTTAGGCCATACCTGAATGGTCTAGCGGTTTCCCTACTTTCTTCAATTTAAGTCTGAATTTGGCAATAAGGAGTTCATGATCTGAGCCACAGTAGGCTTCCAGTCTTGTTTTTGCTGATTGTATAGAGCTTCTCCATCTTTGGCTGCAAAGAATATAATCAATCTGATTTTGGTGTTGACCATCTGGTGATGTCCATGTGCAGAGTCTTCTCTTGTGTTGTTGGAAGAGGGTGTTTGTTATGACCAGTGCATTTTCTTGGCAAAACTCTATTAGTCTTTGCCCTGCTGCATTTCGCATTCCAAGGCCAAATTTGCCTGTTACTCCAGGTGTTTCTTGACTTCCTACTTTTGCATTCCAGTCCCCTAGGAAGGGTGGCAGTGAGGAGATACTCCTCATCCAAGGTAAAGAGCAGTGGCTGTGCTTTGTTGGAGAAGCCATGAAGAGATACCGCATGCTCAAGATAAGAGAAACCCAAGTAAGATAGTAGGTGTTGCAAGAGGGCATCAGAAGGCAGACACACTGAAACCATACTCACAGAAAACTAGTCAATCTAATCACACTAGGACTGCAGCCTTGTCTAACTCAATGAAACTAAGCCATGCCCTCGGGGCAACCCAAGATGGGCGGGTCATAATGGAGAGGTCTGACAGAATGTGGTCCACTGGAGAAGGGAATGGCAAACCACTTCAGTATTCTTGCCTTAAGAACCCCATGAACAGTATGAAAAGGCAAAATGATAGGATACTGAAAGAGGAACTCCTCAGGTCACTAGGTGCCCAATATGCTACTGGAGATCAGTGGAGAAATAACTCCAGAAAGAATGAAGGGATGGAGCCAAAGCAAAAACAATGCCCAGCTGTGGATGTGACTGGTGATAGAAGCAAGGTCTGATGCTGTAAAGAGCAATATTGCATAAGAGCCTGGAATGTCAGGTCCATGAATCAAGGCAAATTGGAAGTGGTCAAACAGGAGATGGCAAGAGTGAACGTCGACATTCTAGGAATCAGGGAACTAAAATGGACTGGAATGAGTGAATTTAACTCAGATGACCATTATATCTACTGCTGCAGGCAAGAATCCCTCAGAAGAAATGGAGTAGCCATCATGGTCAACAAAAGAGTCCGAAATGCAGTACTTGGATGCAATCTCAAAAACGGCAGAATGATCTCTGTTCGTTTCCATGGCAAACCATTCAATATCACGGTAATCCAAGTCTATACCCCAACCAGTAATACTGAAGAAGCTGAAGTTGAATGATTCTATGAAGACCTAGAAGACTTTTTAGAACTAACACCCAAAAAAGATGTCCTTTTCATTATAGGGGACTGGAATGCAAAAGTAGGAAGTTAAGAAACACCTGGAGTAACAGGCAAATTTGGCCTTGGAATGCGAAATGCAGCAGGGCAAAGACTAATAGAGTTTTGCCAAGAAAATGCACTGGTCATAACAAACACCCTCTTCCAACAACACAAGAGAAGACTCTGCACATGGACATCACCAGATGGTCAACACCAAAATCAGATTGATTATATTCTTTGCAGCCAAAGATGGAGAAGCTCTATACAATCAGCAAAAACAAGACTGGAAGCCTACTGTGGCTCAGATCATGAACTCCTTATTGCCAAATTCAGACTTAAATTGAAGAAAGTAGGGAAAACCACTAGACCATTCAGGTATGACCTAAATCAAATCCCTTATGATTATACAGTGGAAGTGAGAAATAGATTTAAGGGACTAGATCTGATAGATAGAGTGCCTGATGAACTATGGAATGAGGTTCGTGACATTGTACAGGAGACAGGGATCAAGACCATCCCCATGGAAAAGAAATGCAAAAAAGCAAAATGGCTGTCTGGGGAGGCCTTACAAATAGCTGTGAAAAGAAGAGAAGCGAAAAGCAAAGGAGAAAAGGAAAGATATAAGCATCTGAATGCAGAGTTCCAAAGAATAGCAAGAAGAGATAAGAAAGCCTTCTTCAGCGATCAATGCAAAGAAATAGAGGAAAACAACAGAATGGGAAAGACTAGAGATCTCTTCAAGAAAATTAGAGATACCAAGGGAACATTTCATGCAAAGATGGGCTCGATAAAGGACAGAAATGGTATGGACCTAACAGAAGCAGAAGATATTAAGAAGAGGTGGCAAGAATACACAGAAGAACTGTACAAAAAAGATCTTCACGACCCAGATAATCATGATGGTGTGATCACTCATCTAGAGCCAGACATCCTGGAATATGAAGTCAAGTGAGCCTTAGAAAGCATCACTGTGAACAAAGCTGGTGAAGGTGATGGAATTCCAGTTGAGCTCCTTCAAATCCTGAACGATGATGCTGTGAAAGTGCTGCACTCAATATGCCAGCAAGTTTGGAAAAATCAGCAGTGGCCACAGGACTGGAAAAGGTCCGTTTTCATTCCAATTCCAAAGAAAGGCAATGCCAAAGAATACTCAAACCACTGCACAATTGCAGTCATCTCACATGCTAGTAAAGTAATGCTCAAAATTCTCCAAGCCAGGCTTTAGCAATACGTGAACCGTGAACTCCCTGATGTTCAACCTGGTTTTAGAAAAGGCAGAGGAACCAGAGATCAAATTGCCAACATCCGCTGGATCACAGAAAAAGCAAGAGAGTTTCAGAAAATCTTTTATTTCTGCTTTATTGACTATGTCAAAGCCTTTGACTGTGTGAATCACAATAAACTGTGGAAAATTCTGAAAGAGATGGGAATACCAGACCACCTGACCTGCCTCTTGAGAAATCTGTATGCAGGTGAGGAAGCAATAGTTAGAACTGGACATGGAACAACAGACTGGTTCCCAATAGGAAAAGGAGTACGTCAAGGCTGTATATTGTCACCCTGCTTATTTAACTTACATGCAGACTACATCATGAGAAACACTGGACTGGAAGAAACACAAGCTGGAATCAAGATTTCTGGGAGAAATACCAATGGCCTCAGATATGCAGATGACACCACCCTTATGACCAAAAGTGAAGAGGAGCTAAAAAGCCTCTTGATGAAAGTGAAAGAGGACAGTGAAAAAGTTGGCTTAAAGCTCAACATTCAGAAAACAAAGATCATGGCATCCGGTCCCATCACTTCATGCCAAATAGATGGGGAAACGGTAGAAACAATGTCAGACTTTATTTTGGGGGGCTCTGAAATCACTGCAGATGGTGACTGCAGCCATGAAATTAAAAGACGCTTACTCCTTGGAAGAATAGTTATGACCAACCTAGATAGTATATTCAAAAGCAGAGACATTACTTTGCCGACTAAGGTCCATCTATTCAAGTCTATGGTTTTTCCTGTGGTCATGAATGGATGTGAGAGTTGGACTGTGAAGAAGGCTGAGTGCTGAAGAATTGATGCGTTTGAACTGTGGTGTTGGAGAAAACTCTTGAGAGTCCCTTGGACTGCAAGGAGATCCAACCAGTCCATTTGAAGATCAGTCCTGGGATTTCTTTGGAAGGAATGATGCTAAAGCTGAAACTCCAGTACTTTGGACACCTGATGCGAAGAGCTGACTCATTGGAAAAGACTGTGATGCTGGGAGGGATTGGGGGCAGGAGGAGAAGGGGACGGCCCAAGATGAGATGGCTGGATGGCATCACGGACACGATGGACGTGAGTTTGAGTGAACTCCGGGAGATGGTGATGTGGTGTGATTCATGGGGTCGCAAAGAGTGGGACATGACTGAGCGACTGAACTGAAGTGAACTGAACTGCCGCCCTTCCTGACCTTCAACGTGGGATAGCTCCTCTAGGCCCTCCTGTGCCGGTGCAGCCACCGCTCCTTGGATGTGGTGTGGCTCGTCCTGGCCACCGCCCCTGGCCTCGGAAAAGGGGTGGCTCCGCCCAGTTGCTGCCCTGGCCTCTGACCCGGGGTGGCTCCTCTCAGCCGTCCCCCCCAACCTCCGACACGGGCTAGCTCCTCCCAGCCGCCGCCCCTGACCTTGAATGTGGGGTAACTCCTCTTGGCCGCCACCCTTCGGATATGGGGTCCTCCAGGCTTCTGCCCCTGCCTCGGACGTGGTGTAGCTTCTCTCGGCCACCCTTAGTATGCCGGTCAGTCGCAGCCGCCTGCGCTTAGTGTGCCAATCAGTTATAATTTCTTCAAATACTTTTTGATCCCCCCCTTCTCTTTTGGGAGCCCGTATATGATCCCATAAATCTCATGTGTTACTTTCTTTTCTTACTTTTTTTCCACTTACCTTTTGTCTGCTGTTCTGATTGGTTGATTTACATTCTTCCATCTTCCAGATCACTTATTCCTTCTTCTGTTAAATTTAATCACCTATTCATTGCTTTTAGATTTATTTTTATCTCAACAATTGAATTATCTATCTCTTATTATTTCATCTTTATAATTTTAGTTCCTTTTTTACTGCATTTTTATAGGTAATATTTCTTAAATCAGTTAAGAGTTTTATTACCAACTTTTGGAACATGGGTCCTCATTTATATTGGAGATTGTTGTGAGGTACAGCTACCAGGTCTGTCTGTCCTGATTGCTTACAAGCTAGCTGGCAGCCTGCCTTACAAGTATTAATATAATCTAGGCTTCTCTAGTCTCTTTACTATCCCAGCAGTTTTCCCAGCAGGCAAATTTCTTGTCTCCTCCTCACAAGACTGCATGACTGGGATGCCCAGACTGTGGCTTGATCTGCTCACTCCCCATAGTTAGCATTGCCTGTATAGACCTTCTCTTTTTGACAGATCTTCCCCAGAACCTCATTTCCTGATCTGAAGCTTATTAAAAAAAAAAACAAAA
>SJYQ01002320.1:158034-193281 GCA_006410935.1 Redunca redunca | reverse complement strand
AAAAAAAAAAAAAAACACCTATCTAGTTCTGTCAGCTTCTAGTTAGTTTTCTGTGAGAAATGCTTCACATATAGATGCATTTTTAATGTGTTTGTAGTGGAAGGTTAACTCCATGTCTCCTACTCTCCCAGTTTGATCCTACTCTCTTATAAGCCTACTTTTTGTATAAGTCAAAAGCCTCCCATGTTTAAATTAAATTGACTCTCTGAAGCAGCTGAAATTTTAAATATGGATATTCTTTGGATTCTTTATAAATGATATTTCTCTAAAATAAGAGACAGAATAAGTAATGACACAGAGATATTGGCTTTTTAATTGCTATTA
Source organism: Redunca redunca (assembly GCA_006410935.1). Taxonomy (NCBI): domain Eukaryota; kingdom Metazoa; phylum Chordata; class Mammalia; order Artiodactyla; family Bovidae; genus Redunca; species Redunca redunca. The sequence continues at coordinate 192,957 of SJYQ01002320.1, read as the reverse complement.
AGTTATTTTGCTGGAATATAGAAGGTAGATCTTGTGTACTTAAAGTAATATTCAATTTCATTATGGGTAAGAATGCAAGTAGTTTGTAAATGCTTCTCAACATTATTTTAAGTTGCCTTTTTATTACATATAAGATGAATTTATCTTCTTTGCTTAGTGACAATTCCATCTCATTCATCCTTCTATCTGGATGAAGTGGGAATAAATTGATATTTTCCCTGTCTCACTGATTCTCTTACACAGCTACTACACTGTACTAAGATCTCACCTCCAATCAGGCCAAAATAAATGAGAATCCCCTCCCTTTTATTACTCAAACCTTACCCTTCTAAATATCCAAAGAGATCAACAATGAGTTTATACCATCTAAACAGTATGAGCTGTGCCTGAAATCTAAATGGATGGACATTTCGTTTTAGAAAATTGAAGTGTAATTTACTTATAATATTATATTGTTTTAAATATACAACACATTGCTTTAACATTTTGAGGTTGTATTCCATTTAAGGTTAACGTTCTCAGAAATTCTACAATTATCCCCATGTCCTTTCACTAAATTATTTTCTGCTCACACTGGCCTAGTCAGTGTCTGATGTTTACAAATGAGAGCCCTGATGGGTTCACCTGCCCTGGACAGTGCGTGCAGCTCCTGCCTTCCTGCCCACTGGAGAGCAGAGAAATCACATCCACTGCCACTCTCAGTCTTCCATGTGACTTGTCACTGTGGGGATGGCAGGTTGACCATCCACTTCTTCCTCAAAGTCTTCCTTTATATTCCATGGAACTCACCACCGGAAAAATCACTGGTAACTCTCAGTTCTTAAACTTCCTCTTACCTCCCCTGAGCTTCCCCTGTGGCTCAGCTATTAAAGAATCCACCTGCAATGCAGAAGACCTGGCTTTGACCCCTGGGTTGGGAAGATCCCTTGGAGAAGGGAAAGGCTACCCACTCCAGTATTCTAGCCTGGAGAATTCCAAGACCAATATAGTCCATGGGGTCCAGTATAGTCCAAGGACTGTATAGTCCATGGGGTTGCAAAGAGTCAGGCACAACTGAGTGACTTTCACTCACTCACTCAAGGTTATAAAATATTACCTATGTCCATTGTGTTTATAGCTTATTTATTTTACATATAGTAATTTGTACATACTAACACTTACCCCTAACTTGCCCTTCCCCATTTTCCTTTCACCCCTGGTCACTCCTAGCTTGTTTCTATATCTGTGAATCTGTTTCTCTTTTGTTATAATAATTCATATATTTTTTAGATTACAGATAAAACATACATCATTCAACATTTATATTTCTCTGTCTGACTTATTTCACTAAGCATAACACCCTCCATATCCAGGTATGATGCTGCAAATGGCAAATTTTCATTATTTTATGGATAAGTAAAATCTATTGTTTATAGTACATCTTTTTTAATCCACATACATTGATGGGCACTTTGGTTGCTTCCATATATTGGCTACCTTAAATAATGTTACTATAAACATTGGAATATCCATATATTTTTAAATTAGTGTTTGTTTGTTTTTCTGGATATATACCCAGACATGGGAGAAGGGAATGGCAAACCACTTCAGTAATGTTGCCTCAAGAACCCCATGAACAGTATGAAAAGGTAGAAAGATACAAGGATGATGAGCCCCTCAGGTAATTAGGTGACCAATAAGCTACTGGGGAAGAGTGCAAAAATAGCTCCAGAAAGAATGAAAAGGCTGGACCAAAGCAGAAAAGATGACCAGTTGTGGATGTGTCTGGTGGTATATATCAAATCTGATGCTATAAAGAACAATATTGCACAGGAAACTAGCATGTTAGGTCCATGAATCAAGGTAAATTGGATGTGGTCAAGCAGGACATTGCAACAGTGAATGTCAACATTTTAGGATGGTTCTACGAAGAACTGCAAGACCTTCTAGAACTAACAACAAAAAAATATGTCCTTTTCATCATAGGGTATTAGAATGCAAAAGTAGGAAGTCGGGAGATACCTGGAGTAACAGGCAAGTTTGGCCCTAGAATACAAAATGAAGAAGGAAAAAGGCTAACAGAGTTTTTCCAAGAGAGTACACTGATTATAGAAAGCACTCTCTTATATAAACACAAGAGACAACTCTATACATGGACATAACCAGACGGTCAACACTGAAATCAGAATGATTATATTCTTTACAGCCAAAGATGGACAAGCTCTATACAGCCAGCAAAAACAAGATCTGGAGCTGGCTGTGGCTCAGATCATGAGCTCCTTACTGCAAAATTCATATTTAAATTGAAGAAAGTAGGGAAAACCAATAGGGCAATCAGGTATGACCTAAATTAGCCCCCTTAGGATTATACAGTAGAGGTGAAAAATAGATTCAAGGGATTAAATCTGGTAGACAAAGCGCCTGAAGAACCATGGATGAAGGTTCATAGGAAGCAGTACAGGAAGCAGTGATCAAAATTATACCTAAGAAAAAGCAGTGCAAGAAGGAAAGGTGGTTATCTGAGGAGACCTTAAAAATAACTGAGGAAAGAAGAGAAGTGGAAGGCAAAGAGGAAAGGGAAAGATATACCCAACTGAATGCAGAGTTCCAGAGAATAGCAAGGAGAGATAAGAAGCTTTCTTAAATGATCAATCAAAATAAATAGAAGGAAAAAATATAATGAGTAAGACATACACAGAAGAATTTACCAAAAAAAAAAAAAAAAAAAAAAGATATTAAAGACCCGAATATCCATGATGGTTTGTTCAGTCACCTACAATCAGACATCCTGGAGTGTGTAGTCAAATGACTTTTGGAAGCATTACTAGGAAAAAAGCTAGTGGAGATGATAGAATTCACCTGAGCTATTTAAAATCCTAAAACATGATGCTTTAAAGTGCTGCACTCAATATATCAGCAAATTTGGAAAACTCCCACAGGACTGGAAAAAATCAGTTTCCTTTCCAATCCCAAAGAAGGATAATGCCAAAGAATGACCAAATTACCACAGAACTGTGCTCATTTCACACGCTAGCAAGGGAATGCTCAAAATCCATCAAGCTACGCTTAAGCAGTATGTGAACTGAGAACTTCTAGATGTACAAGCTGGGTTTAGAAAAGACAGAGGAACCAGAGATCAAATTGCCAAGATTCATTGGATCATAGAGAAAGCAAAGGAATTCTAGAAAAACATCTATTGTGCTTCACTGACTACACTAAAGAATTTGACTGTGTGGATCACAACAAACTGTGGAAAATTCTTAGAGAAGTAGGACTAGCAGACCACCTTACTTGTCTCCTGAGAAACATGTATGCAAATCGAGAAGCAACAGGGTGTGAATCTAGAAACAATAGTTAGAACTAGACATGGAACAATGAACTAGTTGCAAATGGGGAAAGGAGTACATCAAAGCTGTATATTGTCACCCTACTTATTTAACTTCTATGCAGAGTACATTATGAGAACTGTCAGGCTGGAGGAATCACAAGCTGGAATCAAGATTGCTGGGAGAATACCAACAACCACAGGTATGCAGATGGTACCACTCTAATGGCAGAAAATGAGGAGGAACTGAAGAGTCTCTGAATGAGGGTGAAAGAGAAGAGCGAAAAAGCTGACTTGAAACTCAGCATTCAAAAAATTAAGATGATGGCATCCAGTCCTATCACTTTATGGCCAAAAGAAGGGAGAAAAGTGGAAGCAGTGACAGATTTTCTTTTCTTGGGTTCCAAAATCACTGTGGAAGTTGACTGCAGCCATGAAATTTAAAGACGCTTGTTGTTTAGAAGGAAATCTATGACACACCAAGATACCACATTAAAAAATAGCCAACAAATGTCTGTATAGTCTATGGATTTTCCAGTAGTCACATGTGGATGTGAGAGTTTGACCATAAATAAGTCTGAGCACCAAAGAATTGATACTTTCGAATTGTTCTGGAGAAGAATCTGTATGCAGGTCAAGAAGCAAGAGTTAGAACTGGACATGAAACAACAGACTGGTTCCAAATAGGGAAGGGCGTATGCCCAGGCTGTATATTGTCACCCTGCTTATTTAAATTCTATGCAGAATACATCATGTGAAATACTGGGCTAGTTGAAGCAGAAGATGGAATCAAGATTACTGGAAGAAATAGCAATAACCTCAGATACATAGATGACACCACCCTTATGGCAGAAAGCGAAGAACTAAAGAGCTTCTTGATGAAAGTGAAACGGGAGAGTGAAAACGTTGTCAAAAGATCAACATTCAAAATATTAAGATCATGGCATCCAGCCCCATCACTTCATGGCTAACAGATGGGGAAACAATGGAAACATTGACAGATTTTATTTTCTTGCACTCCAAAATCACTGTAGAAAGTTGACTGCAGCTATGAAATTAAAAGATGCTTGCTCCTTGGAAGAAAAGCTATGACAGCACATTAACAGCATATTAAACACATGTTAACAGCACAACCTAACAGCATATTAAAAAGCAGAGACATTACTTTGCCAACAGAGGTCCATCTAGTTAAAGCTATGGTTTTCCAGTAGTCACGTATGGATGTGAGAGTTGGAGCATAGAGAAGGCTGAGCACAGAAGAATTGATGCTTTGTACTGTGGTGTTGGAGAAGACTCTTGAGAGTTCCTTGGACTGCAAGGAGATCAATCCTAAAGGAAATTGGTCCCAAATGTTCATTGGAAGGATGGATGCTGAAGCTGAAACTCCAGTACTTTGGCCACCTAATGTGAAGAACTGACTTATTTGAAAAGACCCTGATGCTGGGAAAGATTAAAGGCAGGAGGAGAAGGGGACAACAGAGGATGTCATGGCTGGATGGCATCACTGACTCAATGGACAAGAGTTTTGGTAAACTCCAGGAATTGGTGATGGACAGGGAGGCCTGGAGTGCTGCAGCTCATGGGCTCACAAAGAGTCAGACACGACTGAGTAACTGAACTGAACTGACTGAAGTAAACATGGATACTGAAGATTAGATTCTTAAAGGTACAAAATTAGTAACAAATACCAAAAAAAACAAAGATTAAAAATTTAGAGTAGAAGTTATACTCTCAAAAATACAATATTAAAAATATGAAACCAAATCAATTAGAAAAATTATAAAAAAATATACATATGAAATTTGCTTTAAAAATAGGGTCTTTTTGGCAAGGTAATAATAGGCTATAAAACAAAATTAAAGGAGTAATAAAGAACTTAAAATTTAAAAAGTTAAAATGTTATAAAGGTAAAATATATCTAGGAATTTCTCTGGAGCTATCAAGGGCAGTGTGGGGTCATTTCAGTTTCAGATAGTTCCTTGTTCCAGCTTGTACTTCTTCTCAAGGTCTATAGGCCCCTTCCAATGCTTAGTCAGTGTTAACTGCAGGGTTTTAATCTGTTGCACCTGTCACTTCCAGAGTGGTTTGCCCTTCTTTGTTTTCTTTTGGCTTCCTCTGTTTGAAAGCCTTCCGTGTCTAATTTCTGCCCTGACACAAGGGGGAAAATGTGGTCACTTATTTACGCTCACTTGTTCAGTTGTGTTTTGGGGAGGGAGGACCCTGAAAACAATTATCACTGGTGTGTGTGGGGAGTGCTCACAGTGTATGGACCACACTGGCTTTGCCCAAGCTCACGGCTTGTGCTTTCTGGTTCTATACTGCTCAGGCTGCAGGGTGCTCTGCAGGGCACTGTCCAAAGCAGGCCCTGGGTTTCATGCACTTCTCAGGTCTAATCCACTCGGGTTCAGGTTCTCAGGTACTCCACAAGGGCACAGACTCTGTTGGGTGTGCGTTTTGTGCCTTCCCAGGTCTGAGCAGCTCAAGCGACCAGGTGCTTGAGGAGCACACTGTCCCAGGTGGGCCATGCATCTTAATCACCTCTCTGGTCTTGGGTGTGCCATGTGTCTCCTCTGGGAAGCTGATCTCAGGCTATGACCCTCCTGGCATCCAGGATCCCAGGAAGACATGGTTAGCAACTGGGGGCCTGCTCACAGTTTGGTGGAGGATGCCGGTCTCTGAGGCTGAGATTGGAGCAGCCCGTTGCCTTCTGGCTCTGGCTGTCACCTGCCTGCCTCTCTGCCTCTGGCGGGGAGGGGATTGTATGCAACTGGCTAGCTCTCCTTTGGTGATCACTCAATCCTTTGCTCTGTGAGTGGGCCAGGCTGTGCATTTCACAGGAAAGTTCTCTCTCTCTCTGTCTCTCTTTCTCTCTGGCTATCCCATGGATTGGGCTGCTGTCTCATGTTAGCTCCCTCAGATTCTCCTCAGGGCATTCAGGCCTGGTCCTTACCCTAAGCATGCAGCCTGAGCCTCCCTGTCCAGCCTCTGGTGGCTGATGCGAGCATCTGGGCTACTTCTCTGCTGGGAGTTTTGGTTAGGCACCTATTTTGTGGGGGGTTTTCTTTTTCCACCCAGTTATGTTGCTCTCTGAGATTCCAAAACGCCCCACAGATCTGCCGGTGAGAGGGTTTCCTGCTGTTTGGAAACTCCTCCTTCATGACTCCCTCCCCAGGATGGGTCTCCATCCCTAACTCTTTTGTCTCTCTCTTTGTCTTTTATATTTTGTCATACATCCTTTTGAAGAGAAGGGGCTGCCTTTCTGTGCAGATGTTGTTTTGTGGAAGAAGCTCAGCATTCAAATGACCTTTTGATGAATTTGTGGGGAAAAGTGGTCTCCCTGTCCTATTCCTCCACCATCTTGGGACCACCCTCCCAAGTCAATTTTTAACCTAACATTTAAAAGGTGTTAAAAAGGAATTTCTCCCATTCTATTTGACACTCTTTCTTTTAAGTGCACCTGAGCTGTCTCAGTATGATTTAGTCAACCTGTGAACCTGAAATGCAAAACAGCAGAAATTCTTTCTTAATTAGAAAAATATAAAATAAGTATTTATTAAACACATATGATATGATGAACCTGTAGATTTACATCAGTAATCATCCGGATATCTGAAGTTCTCTAATTTATTAATTTCATTTTCCCTCTTCTTCCTAGAGGATGTATCAACTCTAAATGTAAATTAAAAGGAAAGCCAAGTTGGAAATTAATATTTTCTTAGGATGCCATTAACTATTGTGAAATGCAGATGTTGTTGAGTAGCCCATTTCAATAAGCAGAAACTCTCTCACCGGCCTCCCCTCTGCCCTCTGGGGCATTATTTACTTAGTTATTTAACCACTGACCACATCTCCCTTCACTGCTCTAGGACTGTAGAGATGATTTTATTACAATGTAGTCAGTTCAGTTTGGTTCAGTCATGTCCTACTGTTTCTGAACCCATGGACTGCAGCACGCCAGTCTTCCCTGTCCATCACCAATATCTGGAGCTCAAACTTGCTCAAACTCATGTCCATCAAGTTCATTATACCATCAAACCATCTCGTCCTCTGTCGTCCCCTTCTCCTCCCTGCTTCAATCTTTCCCAGCATCAGGGTCTTTTCAAATAAGTCAGTTCTTCACATCAGGTGGTTGAAGTATTCGAGCTTCAACTTCAGCATCAGTCCTTCCAAAGAATATTCAGGATTGATTTCCCTTAGGATAGACTGGTTGGATTTCCTTGCAGTCCAAGGAATTCTCAAGAGTCTTCTCCAATACCATAGTTCAAAAGCATCAGTTCTTCAGAGTTCAGCTTTCTTTACAGTCCAACTCTCACATCCATACACAACTACTGGAAAACCGTAGTTTTGACTATATGCTACTGTGAAGTCGCTTCAGTCGTGTCCGACTCTGTGCAACCCCATAGACGGCAGCCCACCAGGCTACCCCATCCCTGGGATTCTCCAGGCAAGAACACTGGAGTGGGTTGCCATTTCCTTCTCCAATGCATGAAAGTGAAAAGTGAAAGTGAAGTCACTCAGTCATGTCCGACTCTTCGTGGCCCCATGGTCTGTAGCCTACCAGACTCCTCCCTCCATGGGGTTTTCCAGGCAAGAGTACTGGAGTGGGTTGCCATTTTCTTCTCCGTTTGACTACATATTGGCAAAGTAATGTCTCTACTTTTTAACATGCTATCTAGGTTGGTCATAGCTTTTCCTCCAAGGAGCAAGCATCTTTTCATTTTATCACTGGCTGCAGTCACCATCTGCAGTGATTTAGGAGCCCCCCCCCAAATGAATTCTGTTTCCATTGTTTCCCCATCTATTTGCCATGAAGTGATGGATCGGATGCCATGATCTTTGTTTTTCGAATGTTGAGCTTAAAGCCAGATTTTCACTCTCCTCTTTCACATTCATAAAGAGTCATTCTTTGCTTTCTGCCATAAAGATGGTGTCATCTGCATATCTGAGGTTACTGATATTTCTCCTAGCAATCTTGATTTCAGCTTGTGCTTCATTCAGCCCAGCATTTCACATGATGTACTCTGCATAGAAGTTAAATAAGCAGGGTGACAATATACAGCCTTGATGTACTCCTTTCCCAATTTTGAACCCGTCTGTTGTTCCATGTCCAGTTCTAACTGTTGCTTCTTGACCTGCATGCAGATTTCTCAAGAAACAGGTAATGTGGTCTGGTATTCCAATCTATTGAAGAATTTTCCACAATTTGTTCTGGAAACTGTTTGTTCCACAGTTCCACAGTCAGTATCCTGTGCTTAAAAACTAAAACCTACTTAGTCATCAAAGTAACCTTCCATGAAAACTGCTTTCCAGTCTACAGCCTATCGATTTTCTATATGAAATTAGTTTAAAATATGAAAGAAAAAATATTGCCTATACTCAAACAGACATAGTTAAAATTAACTGAGTCACTTACCGTTCTTTAGATTATAACTGAAAGAAGCTTATAACCAGATGTGGTAATCTTTTTTCCTTTACCTTCAGCATAGCAACAGAATGGAATCAGAGAAATGTAAACTAGTATTTATCAGTTAGGCTTTATATCAGATGATTTTTCTGAAGGCTGCAGCTTTGCCTGTATGTATTGTACCTGTGGGAAAACTCTATTAAAAAAAAAAAAAAAACACCTTGGCAGATATTCTATTTCACCAACTCCTAAAATAAAATAATAATGTTATCAGATAGCAACTAATGCAATAGTTGAATCACTGTAGCTTTTGGGAAATTGAAATTATTTGCTTACCTCTGGGTCTGCCCTATCTTCTCATTTTTATGAACAAATGTTCAACTGACATTTAACTAGCTAGAGATTGATAGTGTTTTTCCAGTATCAAAAATCATATATTTGATTTCTGGCGTCTAATTTTCTTCCCAGTAAAATGAGAATATTACTGATGAACTGTCAAATCGGCTAGCATATAATTGACATGAAATAAATATTTATTGGCTCAAATAATTAACAATAGCCATTATTTATTAAATTCAAACCAGATGTGCTAGCTGCATTAGCATTATCATTCTTATTTTGCATGTGGGAAACCTAAGGCTAAAAAGTTGCAGAAATGGGATTCAGAGCCTAGATTGCTTTCTATAGTATCTCCCTGCCTCTCCTAGAAATATTATGATAAATATCAAAATGGAAAACACATGTAAAGTGAAAGTTGTTCAGTCATGTCCAACTCTTTGCAACCCCATGGACTGTATAGTCCTTGGAATTCTCCAGGCCAGAATACTGTAGTGGGTAGCCATTCCCTTCTCCAGGGGATCTTCCCAACCCAGGGATCGAGCCCAGGTCTCCCTCATTGCAGCGGACTCTTTACCAGCTGAGCCACAAGAGAAGCCCTATTTCTTCAAGGGAAAACACATATTTGTGTAAAAATACACAAGAGCATAATTTTTAAAAGGCAAAGTTGAGAATCTTTTGGTTCTAATATGTATTTGCTGGGAGATCTTGAATAGTTTTGCTTTAACCCCCTGACACTTGGCTTCATCATTTGTAAGATAGGATGTATCTCATAAGTTTGTTGTGAGAATTAAATTAGATTGATAATCAGTGGAATGTGCTTACCACAATGCCTGATACATAATCAGCCCAGCATTAATATTAACTATGAATACACACTCTGTGTCTTTCATCGTCCCTTAGTTGCCAATAGGCAGACAGTAACATGTATATATTGGCTAGTAAGAAATTCCTCTTTGTTATTAAAATAAAAAAACAGAGAAGTTTCCAAAATCATGGCTGAGACACATGCAACAGGATAGGTAACACTAGGTTTTCCTCTTCTTGATTCCTACTATGACTGTAGGGTCACTGCTGCATAATTTATGTTGACCAAAAAAGGAAAAAATAAACTTTTTCTCAAGATTACTGAATCAAATTCACATTTGAAAAAAGATTTCCAAAATACCTAAAGGGGACAGACAGGAAAGCAAATGCAGGTGCTTCAAACTCTGTGTGTGTGTGGTTTCCTTTTTACTGAGTTAATGTCTTTGGTTATAATAATTCACTTTTGTAATATACTTTTTGTCTTTTTCCTATAATTGTTTGTTTACAAAATTGGATGTGTGTTTTTGTAAGTCACCTCAAATTTCTAATGGAAAAATAGAGCCAGGTATGGAATACATATGTAAAAGGTAGAGAGAGAGAGAAATGAGAGATAAACAGATAGATGATAGAAAGATATAGCTAGAAAATAAATAACTTTTTTCCAGAATTTGTTTAACTTACTGAACTACCTCTGAACCAAATGAGGTTACACCTTCCTGTGCACCTTCCTCACTCCACCTGCTGGGACTTGTATATTTCCCTACCACGTGTAAATGGCTATTTGCTCTCTTCTCACGCACTGCCATTTCCCAGAACTATGAGGAGCGTAGTGACTGATATAATCAAAGCTTTCACCCTCTTTGTCTCAAAACACTGTCTCTATCTTCTTTTAAACCACTTTGTAACTAAGCTGAACCTCCATGAAAAGTGTTACACATCACAGACTCAGAGTACCATAAAACCTTAATATTATTATAAGACACATTTTCACATAAGACACATATCTGCTTAGGTGTCTTATATTTGATGTTTTTCATTCATCTCCTGAATCCTCCTTCATGCTTCATAAAAGTCACTCAGAGGCATTTCAGAAATACTGATTCTTGTTAAATTGAGTTGAATTGAACTAGAAACATTTATATCCTTGTCTTTCTTTCTTTAAATTTATTTATTTTAATTGGAGGCTTTACAATATTATATTGGTTTTGCCATACATCAACATGAATCCACCATGGGTGTACACATGTTCCCCATCCTGAACCCCCCCTCCCACCTCCCTCCCCATACCATCCCTCTGGGTCCTCTCCTTGCACCAGTCCCAAGCTCTTTCTCAGAAACACTGTTCACTCCCCCTTTTCTACTTGTTTAGTTTGACTTTTCCCCTTAAAAACCTTTGCAGTTTTGTTCTCAAACACTCTTCTTTTCCCTTTTCCTTCTCCCTTGTACTCCCCTCTTTATCTTCCCAAGTTCATTGGCTTCTGAATGTGCAGATGAACTATGGCTGCCTGATTTCACTATGAAACCTTTATCTTTATTCATTTTCTTTGTGAAATTACAAGAGAGGACAGAACATGTNTAGTAGTATATATTTGTTAATCCCAAATTCTTAATTTATCCTTCCCACCTCTCCTCCTTTAGTAAACATAAATTTGCTTCCTATATCTGTTGTCTGTTTTGTAAATGAATTAATTTGTATTATTTTATTCTAATTCCACATACAAGTGATATCATATGATATTTGTCCATCTCTGTCTGACAGTTCATTTAGTATGATAATCTCTAGGCCCATGCATGTTGCTGCATGCATTCATTCTATTATGGTTGAGCAATATTTCATAATGTGTATAAGCCATATCTTCTTTATTCATTCATTTGTTGATAAACATTTAGATTGTTTCCATGTCTTGGCTATTGTAAATAATGCTACTATGAACACTGGTGTGCAGATGTTTTTTCAAATTAGAATTTTCTCCAGATATATGCCCAATAGTAGAACTGCTGAATCATATGGCAACTCTATTTTTAGTTTTTTAAGAAACTGCCATACTGTTCTCGGTTGTGGTTATACCAATTTACATTCCCATCAAACAGTGTCAGAGGGCTCCCTTTCCTCCACACCCTTACCAGCATTTATTATCTGTAGACTTTTTGAAGATGATCCCTCATTGTGATTTTGATTTGCATTTCTCTAATGATAAGCAATGGTAAGCATTTTTCATATGCTTTTTGACCATCTGAATGTCTTCTTTGGAAAAATGTCAATATAAGTCTTCTGCCCTTTTTTTTTATATTGGGTTGCTTGTCTTTATTATATTAAACTGTATGAGCACTTGTATTAAGTCCTTGTCAGTCACATCATTTGCAAATATTTTCTTCCACTCTGTAGGTTGCCTTTTCATTTTGTTTATGATTTTCTTTGCTGCTCAAAAGTTTTTAAATTTGATTAGTTCCCATTTGTTTATTTTTGCTCTTTTTTTTTTTTTTGGCTTTCGGAGACTGACCAAGGCAATAGTGCTCAATTTATGTCAGAGATGGTTTTGCCTATGTTTTCTTCTAGGAGTTTTATGGGATCAGGTCTTGTATTTAAATCTTTAAGCCATCTTGAGTTTATATTTATGTATGGTGTGAGGGCATGTTCTTACATCATTGATTTATATGCAGCTGTCCAGCTTTCCCAAGCCACTTGCTGAAGAGATTGACTTCCTTTTCTCCATTATGTACTCTTGCCTGTCTCATTGAAGATTAACTGACTGTAGGCTGTGTTGGTTTTTTCCTGGGCTCTCTATTCTGTTCTATTGACCCATATGTCTGTTTTTGTGCCAACACCATACTATTTTGATTCCTGTAGCTTTATATTACTGTCTGAAGTATGAAACAGTTAGGCCTCCACCACTGTTCTTTTTCTTCAAGATTGCTTTTTAATTCTGGGTCATTTGTGGCTCCATATAAATTTTAGGATTACTTATTCTAGTTCTATGAAAAATGTCATGGTTATTTGATAAGGATCTCATTAAATCTGTATATTACTTCAGGTATTTGGCCATTTTAATAATATTAACTCTTCCAATCTAAGAGCATGGGTTATTTTCCTATTTCTTTGAATCGTCTTCAGTTTCCTTTATCATTGTTTTATAGATCTTAGCATTTAAGTCTTTCACCTCTGTGGTGAAGTTTATGCCTAGGTATTTTAAGTTTTTTTGATGTATCTAATAATTTTTTACATTCACTTTCTGATATGTATTATTAGTGTTAAAAATGCAGCAGATTTCTGTATGTTAATCTTTTATCCTATTACCATGCTAAATTTTTTTATCAGTTCTAGTGGTTTTTCTGTGGAATCTTTAGAGTTTTCTATATATAATATCATGTCATCTGCAGATAATGACAACTTTACCTTTTCCCTACCGATCTGAATAACATTTAGTTTCTTTTTCTTGTCTAATTGCTGTGGCTAGGACTTTCAATAGTATGTTGAATAGAAGAGGTGACAGTGGGCATCCTTGTTTTATTCCAAATTTTATCAAGAAGGCTTTCAGCTTTTCACCATTGAATATTATGTTGACTGTGGGTTTGCACAAATAGCTTTTATTATGTTGATATATGTGGCCATTATATTCACTTTGATGGGAATATTTATCATGAGTGGATAGTGAATTTTGTCAAATGTTTTTTCTATATGTGTTGAGATGATCATGTGATTTTTGTCTTTTGTTGTTGTTGTTGACGTGGTGTCATGCATTAGATTTTGAATGACAGAGTTTAATGGCTAAATTGACATAATTGTTCTTATGTCAACATTGACAAAATCTTCCAGTTGTTTATAGCCATAACTTTTAAATCATATTGGTTATCAATTCATGTTAACATTGAGGAGCCAAACTGTTAGCTATTAACTCCGATAATTAACTAAGCTTAACAACCTGTCATACTGATTTTTATAGGGATTCAAGGATATTTCTCTTGAGAGATTTATACACGGTGGAGCCAATGTTACAGGATTCCAGTTGGTAGATTTTAATACACCTATGGTGACCAAATTAATGGATCGCTGGAAGAAACTAGATCAGAGAGAATATCCAGGATCTGAGACACCTCCAAAGGTATTTGTTTGCTTTTACTTATGTATTTTTAGTACTTTTTAAAATTTAAGGTAGAAAGTTCATTATGCAGTTCTTTTAGTAATATTTTGTCAGGCACAGTGTGCCCTGGGGCAGAAATATTTTGTCACTATTTGTCACACAAATCAATATTTTCTAAATTTTTATATTTTATGGAGGAGATGTTAGCCATTTCCTCAAGTAGTTTATTATTATTATTAATTTGCATGTGAATGTCCTTGAATAAATTATATACTTCTAAAATTATTTCAAATGTGAATAGCCACTAGTAACTATTCCACTCAGAAAACAACTATATTTGCAAAATGATTTACAGTAAGTAAGGAAAGTGGTAAAAAATGTAAAATATATAGCTTCTGAAAAATTTTTCTTTCATTTTAACAGTAAAATGTCAGATTGTTTAATTTTATCTGACAGACATTGCAGAAGTATGTTATTGATATTTGCAAAGGGAGTTGGTAAATTTCTGATCATAAGCACATTTTTTTCTCTCCTGAAAAAATAAATTCCTTCGATATCATGTAGATAATGGTATAATGTTTCTTAAACTCTAACTTAGTGGTTTTGAGCTTCTCCATAATAAGATATTGAGTCAGTAATGCCATCCCGCTCAATGGGCATGAATTTGAGTAAACTCCAGGAGTTGGTGATGGACAGGGAGGCCTGGCGTGCTGCAGTCCATGGGAGCGTAAAGAATCGGATATGACTGAGCGACTGAACAGAACTGAACTGATAATAAGACATCATCATTTAAACAACTTTTACTAATCTCTCATTGACAGTGTATTCAAGTAAAATGTTTCAAACATAATTTGGAAATTGAAACCTAGAAAACTATAATCTACGGTAGAGAATCTCAGTTCTTCCAGCTTTGTCAATTTCCTCTGTGTAGTATAGCAGTTTGGCTAGTCATTCCATTTTCACTACTTTCAAAAGAAAACATTCACTGAGTATCTACTATGTGTCAAGCACTATAGTCCACCCTCTGATTTTACAAATTTCTAAATGCAAGATATTAAATGGTATGTTAATTGATTGTCCTTGAGTCAAGGACCAGATTTGTGAAATGTTTTCCCAGGAGCAAGTTGTGAACTCCTTGAGCCTTAGACAAGTGCATTGTCCACTATATTGCACCACTTTGCAAGCTTAGATAATACATATGAAAGCATATTAAAAAGCAAAAATATCTTCAAGATGCACACCACCTTAAGGATAAAAAGAAACTTAAGAAGTCTTTCAGTCTGCTTTTCCTTCAAGCTGGCTCAGAGGAAAATTATCCCAAAGGCTCAATTATTTCAAATATTAACACACAAGGAAAAACAAGCATCAAGCTTTCTTCAAACTCATCTAAATAATTTCCTTTACAGCATGTTCCTCCCATTCTTCATCAGTGTATGTAGAAACAGTCTTGCCCTTCTCTTTCTTCTTTTTCTTCCTCATATATTTTTAAGCTATTTTTATTAATCTCAGCATTTCTTCTATAAACCATCTATTCAAGTCCTTGTTATCCTGAGAGTTTTAGTATCTAGAATGGGATTCAAACTTCTTGGCAGTGTTTTGTAGTTCCTTGTAACTGTTTTTTTTTTTTTTTTTTAATTTCAGTGACAATGTGTAATAATATCTGTCCATTGTGGTCCTTCTGTCCAGATACACTGGTGTGGTTATTCCTTCCCTCTCTTGCCTTTAGCCTATCACAAGGTGTACTATTTGATAATCTCCAACCAGACTTATCTATGTCATAGCTTTGGGCACTTTGTTTTATCTTTCACGGCTCTCTTAGTATGCTAGGTATCCAGGGACCATTTAATAAATACATGCAGTCAGTTCTCATTATTTATGGTAGTTACATTCTATAAAGCTGCCATGAACACTGAATGAGTGAATATTGAACCCTTACTTCTAGGGAAAATTACAAAGTTAGGCACAACAGTTATGTCAACCAATCAACACATACACTTTGTTATATGTGTGTTTCTGTTTAAATATATCTTATTTAACATATTGCCAATCAGTTAATATTAATTGAATTCACAGTAAGTAGCACTATAACTCAAGCCTGAACAAAGTTTATTGAACATATATTTTCTCTATAAAGCATATCACAGCCTTCTTGCACTCAGGAACACTAGACAGGACTTTAACACTACACCTTTGGGCCATCTGTGTAGGCTTCCCAGGTGGCACTAGTGGTAAAGAATCTTCCTGCCAATGCAGGAGACATTAGAGACATGAGTTTGATCCCTGGGTCAGAAAGATTCCCTGTAGGAGAAAATGGCAACCCACTCCAGCATTCTTGCCTAGAGAATCCCACGGTCAGAGGAGCCTAGTGGGCTACAGTCTATGGGGTTGCAAAGAGTAGTACAGGACTGAAGTGACTTCACACACGTGTAGTTGTCACAGTTCCCAGCCAGTGTCTAGCACACTTTTCAAAGAACTCTCAGATATAATATGAAATTTTATCCTCACAACTACACAGAAAATAGTCATTATTTTATTTTATTTTGTTCTGTTTTGTACTTTGTAACCAGAAAACATACTACACATTTCCATAAAACTATGAATACAATTAGAATTCATGTAGTTATTTCTTCTCAAAACCTAGACCCCTGTTACTGCACTATGATTCCACCAAACTATACCTTTTTAAATACAATCTTTGGTAAACAGAATTCATCCCATCATTCTAATCACTGCTTAAAGCAATAAATAGCTCTAGGTCAACACTTAGTTTCGGTTAGTGTTAGTTGCTCAGTCGTGTCCAACTCTTTGCAATCCCATGGACTGTAGCTCACCAGACTCCTCAGTCCATGGAATTCTCCAGGCAAGAATACTGGAGTGGATTGCCATTTCCTTCTCCAGGGGATCCTCCCAACCCAGGGATCAAACCCAGATCTCCCTTATTTTAGGCGGATTCTTTACCATCTGAGCTACCAGGGAAGTGTGCCTTACCTCCCAAATGAAGAGTATGTTTAATAAGAATTTCTAGATGCCATCTAGAAATTTATGGGCATATGTGCCCATAAATATGATTTCTTGGACTTTAGAACAATAGGACACATAGAAAATAATAAAATCCTTTTTAAAAAGTAAAACCAATTTTAACTACTGCTTCTTCCCATTTATCAGCTCTATGACCTGTCAAAAGGCTTTGCCACTGGCTCAATATCCACTTTGCTCTGCTCCAGTCTGTACAATATCTGTTCTCTTTTGTAGTTCGCTTGTTTCATTAAAATGAATGGACTTTTTAAACACAGCAAGTGCTTTTGCTTTTTTGGTGTCATATCTTCTCAGCTTTTTTCTCCCATTTAGAAAAACAACAACAGTTTTCTTTTTTTCTCTCTTGATCCTAAAATGCTAGCATTGCTTTTTTTTTTTTTTTCCTTACTGTGTCAACACTTGTTTTTATTTTCTTGCCATCCAGAAAGATGATTTGATGGCTTTCTCTACCCAAAAGTATGTTTGTCCAGGCAGGGGAGGAGGTATATCCATTTTTGGTTAAGTATCTTAATTTTCATCAACCATACCACTCCAATTATGAGTGTGTATGCTTATCTTTAAGTCCATTTTTTCATGTCCTTGAAGAATATATAGCAAGACTTGTAATTTATATGTCACATATAAATCTTTCTGATGAAGCTTTAATTAGATTCTTTACCATTGAAAAGTTCTTTGTTAGAGTTTGTATTCTTTATCTTATCTGTATTTCAATCCTGCCCGGGAAAACTGACTGCTATACTTAATAGTCATATTGCCTAAGTTTACTTCCTACAATTTAAATTTCTAAGATTTTTCTTAATATATAAGCAGCAAATCAAGATCTTCCGTGTTCCATGACACAAAACTACCTTTAGTATAAGCTTAGAATGCGTTAATCATATAGAATTGTGCATATATGAAATTCTTGAAAGAGAAAATGTAGTTTTTCATCATGATCAGTGGTTGATGTTCTGCCACACTTCAAGAAAATTGTACCATATTTTTCATATGATTAGGAATTCTGTAAACAGATTTTACAAGTATTTCTTGTTCTCTTGATTTTCAGATTAAACAAACCACATTTTCTTCTCAGTTTTTCTTTTATTTTCTCTCTTAACCTTAATAATCTTTTCCTGAGATTATTTCTCTTTTCTCAAAGAGAAGCATGGGAGATCATCAGAAAACAGATGATCTATATTTCATTTCTCCACTTTGATCCTAAGTTACAATAGAAACTTAGAGAAATGATCTAACTTTCCTGAGCACACTCTGCAGGCATGGGCATAACAGTACTCATGTTTATTTAGCAATGTGTATATACATTTGGTAAATAAGTAGATGTTGCTTCTAGTACCCTATATTTAAGGTAACAATAAGCATTCCCATTCATTCTTCTGAAAAACTAGACAGAGATAAACACTTTAAGTCAAGAAATATATATGAAATCTAAGGAAAACCTGATGGACATTGAGAGAAGAAAAGAGTGAAATACCCCAGCCCTCCTGAGGCTCACCCACAGCAAGAGACTATAAGGTAGATTGTGGAAATACTGCATTTAGTCTTTTTAAAAAAATACATTAGCTGTTTCTATTTGGACACAACAGAAAGACCTCACTTAGAGGGCTTGCTTCTCCCAACTGATGGAAACCTGTGCAATAGAATTTCTATTTTACAGAGTGTGTTTTCTCCTTTTTAAAATTATAGTGGTAAGAATTGATATACAGTGTTTGTGATAAGGCAAATGTAGAAATTTATGCAGCCAGAGGAAATCAATTAAAGTTAAATGAAAGGAATTTAATTTAAGGGGAAGTTAAATTAAGGGCAGTAATTTATCTGCCCTTCAGACAACATGGTACTTTATGTCAAAAACTCACATAGTCCCCAGACAAATCCTAAAGATTGACAAGAATTTAACATTTTACCATTATATTTACTTTAATTTTGTTAGTATACATCTGCTCTGACTTATGATGGAGTCCTTGTGATGGCTGAAACATTCCGAAGTCTCAGAAGACAGAAAATTGATATTTCCAGGAGAGGAAATGCTGGAGATTGTCTGGCAAATCCAGCTGCTCCATGGGGCCAGGGAATTGACATGGAGAGGACACTCAAACAGGTAACTCACAATTTTATTTATGTTCAGTTTGTTTCACATGTGCATGT
Source organism: Redunca redunca (assembly GCA_006410935.1). Classification (NCBI taxonomy): domain Eukaryota; kingdom Metazoa; phylum Chordata; class Mammalia; order Artiodactyla; family Bovidae; genus Redunca; species Redunca redunca. Next base: position 173,849 of record SJYQ01002320.1, on the reverse strand, counting down.
GTGCTAAGTCACTTCTGTTGTGTCCAACTTTTTGCAACCCTATGGACTGCAGCCTGCCAGGCTCCAGTGTCCATGGGATTCTCCAGGCAAGAATACTGGACTGGGTTTCCATGCCCTCCTCCAGGGTATCTTCCCAGCCCTGCATCTCTTATGTCTCCTGCATTGGCAGGCAGGTTCTTTACGACTAGAACAACCAGGGAAGCCTTCAGTCTATTTCATTGTCCTTTTTAAATGGAGTATTCAGGAAAACAAAATAATCTATCAGTAAATACCTATATATTACAATTTCCATTTTAATATACCGTGCCATTATCATTTCTGAGACATTTCTACATAGGATACTGGATAGAATGGTGGAGGTAGTGGTGTAGTCACTAAGACATGCCCAACTCTTTGTGAACCCATGGACTGTAGTCTGCCAGGATCCTCTGTCCATGGAATTTCCCAGGCAAGAATATTGGAGTGGTTTGCCATTTCTCCCCACAGGGGATCTTCCCAACAAAGGAATTGAACCCACATCTCCTGTTTGGCAGACAGCTTCTTTACCACTGAGCCACCTTGGAAGCCCACTAGATAAAATACTGGTGTTTATATGTTATGTAGATGCTGTAGATGCTTAGCCAGGATAAGCTAGGTTATGTAACAGTAATAAACAACCCCAAGCTTCAGTGGCTTAAAACAACAAAAGAGGATTTCACAGACACAAATCAGATTAGTAGGGGCACTTTGCTTTTTATAATCACTCAGGGGCCCAAGCTGACATAGCAGTTATCATCTTGAATGCTGCAAAAAGAAAAGAGTTGTAGGGAGGTTTCTAACTGGCAATTAAATGATTTACCACTCATTACATGTGTTTACAACGCCTTTCTCAGAAAGAGTCACGGAGACCTAGCTAACCAGAAAGGGTCCATAAAGAACAAGCCCGCCTTGGACCCAGAATGAGGAAGAACCTGAAATATTTGGCATACAGTCTTAGTCTACGAATCTACTGACTGTCTCAATAGACCTTCAAATTGCCTTGTAACCTTGGATTAAGTATTTATTCTAGTCTTTTATAGTTATACTAACATTGTTTTTCAAATGATTACTGTAATATGTGTGTATTTTTAGTAATACATTTTAAATGTTCTGAAATGCCACAGGTTCAGAACATAAGTTTAAGTGAATTAAAAGGATTTGGAATAAAGTACACTTGAATATTTTCAAAAATATGTTTATTTTTCTAAATGTCTTAATTTTACCATTAGCGAGGAGAAATATGATCTGCTCTGGTTATCAGCATTATTTAACCTATTATATGGATGTGTAGATAAAACTGGAAAGTAACTAAAACGGAAATCATGTTTCTATTCTTATAAATAATATTTCAAAATTGAAGAAGTACAATGGAAACTTCATAATTAAAAAAACATATTTATCTTTCAAGTACATAACAGAATCACTTATATATTTCTTTGATATTCATCTATTGAATTCTATCCCAGTAGCTCAAATACCCCATGGCTTTTTTAGAGAGTTGCTTATAAATTATAGTTCCACACCCATGTGTAGTCATAAGCCTAGCAGATAAAGTAAAGATTTCTGTAAGTAAAATGGCAAATGATTACATGTGTAGATTTTCTTTTTCATTTATAGGTTCAAATTCAAGGACTAACAGGAAATGTTCAATTTGATCACTATGGACGTAGGGTCAATTACACAATGGATGTGTTCGAACTAAAGAGCACAGGACCTAGAAAGGTGAGCCACACTTGAACTGTTTTCTTAGTTTGCATTTGACATTTTTAAAATCTTATAGGTGAAATATAGCTGGATAGTCTACATTTTTAAAAAATTGTGAATATGGCTAACACTTGAACAAAGTGGGATTTAAGGAATCTAACTCTCCACACAATCAAAAATCTGTGTCAAAATTATAATGGGCCCTCCATATATGTGGTTCATCCATTGCTGCAGTTACACATCTGAGGCTTCAACCAACACAGATTGTATACTATTGTGGTATTTACTGTGAAAAGAATCCATGTAAAAGTGGGCGTGAGCAGTTCAAACCTGTGTTGATAAGGGTCAAAGGTCATGCTGAAATAAATTATTGTGTCATATGATTGACGTTAATGGTGTACCAAAGCTGAAATGAACTATTTACTCGCTGTTTATATTCCTTATCCAAAATAAAAGCAATTTTTTAAAGGTTTAACAAAAAGAATCCCAGAAAACCCATAATATACTCTTCAGGAAAGCGCACAGTGTAAGTAAGACTTATTCATTTTCATGTAGTCATTTCTGAAACCATTAGAGAGAGAACAAGAAAACTAGTTCTAATGAATAGGTATATTATAGAAGGCTAAATGTTCCTGAAATAAACATTCAAAGAAAAGAGTTGATGAAAGATAATATTATTATGATTACTGTTAGGTTGAAGAGAGAGAGAGATACTTCAACTGAGGGACCAGGGAGGTTGTTCAGAAAGCTGCTGGTGATAGACTTTTGGATTTCAGAAGATAATTGGTGTTCTTGTAATGTGACTAAGCATTATAAGCATCAGCAATGTTCTCAACATCCAAAAAGTTCTTTATATATTGGAGCAATACAATTCCACCACAGAAATTGACTATAAACTTTTAATACCTAACATACAACTTTTTAACATTCCTTTTCTCTAGCATTAGCTAAGATGCTTAAGAAAGAGATGTTCAACTTACCTTATCTAAAAATTATCTGTTTCAACACTTGGATGTTAAAAAAAAAAAAAAAGGAAAACTTTCCCAAATATACTTTCCTGTGTTAATATAGTATTGATTGTTACAATTTATGAAATGCCTGCTATGTTCCAAGCACTGGACTTGGTGCAATTTAATCCTCACAATGAGCCTATAATGGAGTACTATTTTCTCCCTTTTCCCAGTGAGAAAATTATAGTGCAGTTGTTGTTGCTGTTCAGTCACTCAGTCATGTCTGACTTTTTGCAACCCCATGGACTGCAGCAGCCAGCTTCCCTGTCCTTCACCATCTCCTGGAGCTTGCTCAAACTCATATCCATCAAGTCAGTGATGTTATCCACCATCTCATTCTTTGTGATCACCTTCTCCTGCCTTCAATCTTTCCCAGCATCAGGGTCTTTTCCAGTAAGTTGGTTCTTCATATCAGGTGGCCAAAGTATTGGAGTTTCAGCTTCAGCATCAGTCCTTCCAATGAATATTCAGGGTTGATTTCCTTTAGGATGGACTGATTGGATCTCCTTGCAGTCCAAGGAACTCTCAAGAGTCTTCTCCAACACCACAATTCAAGAGCGTTAATTCTTCAGTGCTCAGTCTTCCTTATGGTCCAGCTCTCACATCCATGCACGACTACTGGAAAACCATAGCTTTGACTAGATGGACCTTTGTCAGCAAAGTAACGTCTCCGCTTTTTAAGACACTGTCTAGGTTTATCATAGATTTTCTTCCAAGGAGCAAGTGCCTTTCAATTTCATGGCTGCAGTCACCATCTGCAATGATTTTGGAGCCCAAGAAAATAAAGTTTGTCACTGTTTCCATTGTTTCCCCACCTATTTGCCATAAAGTGATGGGATGAGATGCCATGATTTTAGTTTTTTGAATGTTGAGTTTTAAGCCAGGTTTTTCACTCTCCTCTTTCACCTTCATCAAGAGACTCTTTAGTTCCTTTTCACTTTCTGCTACAGTGCAATATATTATAGCTATTTGTCTAAGGCCTATAAATGAGAAAACAAAGATTTTAATTCAGATATATCTGACTTCAGAAGCTTTCTACTCATTAACCCAGTTGAGTAGACTTTGTCCTAAAAGAGTTTATTTTCTAGCAGGATAGAATATAGTAAATTCAATACAGCAGTTAAAAAGAAAGCATTTGGAAAGCCTAAAGCAGAAGAGATTACTTCCTGGTGGAGGAAAACAAATCAAAGAAGGCTGCATGGAGGAGCTGAGATTCAAAGTGAGGGTGTAAAGTTAGAGTTTGAATAGGTAGAAATGGTACAGGCACGGTCCAAAGACAGGCTGGAGGCAGGATAATTAATGTCACACATTGGAAGATGTTAAACACTTTCAAAGTTGTGTTTTGCTCCAGTCTGTCATAGTGTGTGCTCCTCGATTTGAAGCTGCCATGAAAACCATCTCCAGACTTTTACCCTTTTAGTGGCATTGCTGTGAGTGCACACTGCCAGCCGATACAGAGCATGAAGGAGTCTATATGATCCAGATCAGGTAGGGTAGAACACGAAACGGCAGTTTGAAAGGCAGGTTGTATGATGCACCCTTTTAAGTGTACTTCCTGAAGAAAAGGACAGAGATACGCTGCCAAGAAAAATTTAATGTAAACACTGATTCTACTCACTCTGTAGCTCACAGTTTGCAACAAGAAAGGAAGAAGCCCATTTTAAGCTAAGTCCCTGTGCTACCTATGAAGCAAACAGAATATTCTACAAGACCCTAAGAATATTGACTAACTGGTAATCAGACTATCACAAATCAAATTCTGCAAAATTAGCCATTTAAGTAGAACCTTTCTAAAATGCAAAAGACAGTCCATATTTTCAAAAACAGTAGTACAAAAAGTAAAATGATCTCCTCATTAAAGAAAGAATAATGGAAAAAGGAAGCTGGTGGTAACTAGTGGTAACATCAAGTGAGATATTTAAAGCAGTGAATCTTTTCATGGCCTATTGAACCATGATGGTAACAAAAATTAAGGTTTTTAGAGGAGAAATTTTAAAAATAAGTTGGGAAAGTAATGAACAGTACATCTTCACACTCAGCTGATATTTGTCTAAAACTGTTAAAAGAAATATGAAGTGTGAATTGGTGTAGACTTATCTATCCTTGTTTTTCTGGGGCATTCTGTCAGGAATATCAAACTTAAAAATGAACTACTGTGAGAAACACTAAGCTAGTGAGTTTTGGCAGTATGTCTGAAAAGTGAGCAGTCATTCTTATAAACTGAACACTTGCCCATAAGGGAGCTATCTTTGTGTGTTATATATATATAGATAGATAGATAGATAGATAGATATACATAGTTCATTTCATTTTCTATTTTTTTTTTAATTTTTATTTTAACTTTAGTTTACTTTACAATACTGTATTGGTTTTGCCAAACATTGACATGAATTCACCACGAGTGTACATGCGTTCCCAAACATGAATCCCCTCCCACCTCCCACAAAATATAAATTTATTTATTTAAATTGGAGGCTAATTACTTTACAATATAGATCAGAGAGTTCACGTATCAGTTCGCTGGATTCTGTAACAGAAAATTAACCAGAGTCTCGTTAAACAGAAGCCATAAAGCTGTTTCTGAAGTCTCAGTTCCTAAGTACTGTGGAATCTTCTCAGAATTCCAGTGATCTTACAAACATGATTTAAAACCAGGCTTCCATGATTTCAATAATTCTTCAGGTCAGTTCAGTTCAGTCGCTCAGTCATGTCTGACTCTTTGTGACTCCATGGACTGCAGTACACCAGGCCTCCCTATCCATCACCAACTCCCAGAGTTTACTCAGACTCATGCCCACTGAGTCGGTGATGCCATCCAACGATCTCATCTTCTGTTGTTCACTTTTCCTCCTGCCTTTAATCTTTCCCAGCATCAGGATCTTTTCAAATGAGTCAGTTCTTCACATCAGGTGGCCAAAGTATTGGAGTTTCAGCTTCAGCATCAGTCCTTCCAATGAACAGTCAGAACTGATTTCCTTCAGGATGGACTGGGTGGATCTCCTTGCAGTCCAAGACACTCTCAAGAGTCTTCTCTAACACCAAGGTTCAAAACATGAATTCTTTTGTGCTCAGCTTTCTTTATAGTCCAACTCTCATAGCCATACATGACTACTGGAGAAACCATAGCTTTGACTAGATAGACCTTTGTTAATCATAAATATTATATTTATTGAAGGTAGATTATATGCCAGACATATGAAGGAAAATTTTTGTACATTTTAATATTTAATCTTACAGCAATCTGAAAACTAGACATATTTTTCTCATTTTATATAAGAGAAAATTAAGGTTCAGAGAAACTAAGTAACCTGCACAAGGATGTTCAACTAGAAAGAGATGGAGCTGGGGTGGAGACCAAGGCTCATTCAGTTCAGTTCAGTCACTCAGTCATGTCCGACTCTGTGCAACCCCATGAATCGCAGCACGCCAGGCCTCCCTATCCATCACTATCTCCCGGAGTTCACTCAGACTCACGTCCATCGAGTCCGTGATGCCATCCAGACATCTCATACTGGGTCGTTCCCTTCTCCTCCTGCCCCCAGTCTCTCCCAGCATCAGAGTCTTTTCCAATGAGTCAACTCTTCGCATGAGGTGTCCAAAGTACTGGAGGCTCATTACCTAACTTCAAAGCTACTCTCTTAGCTGCCACAAAATGTTATCAGTCCCAGGGCCCATAACTTTTCTCCTCAAGGTTAATATAAGTATTAAGCCATGTTTTTCAGGACAGGTCTGGTCAAATCATCTCTCCCAGGAACCAACTTTGAGTAAAACAGAGGCTTCTCATGTCCCCTCAATCCCTACACTGCAGGCAAGTGAAAGTGAAAGTGAACTCGCTCAGTTGTGTCTGACTCTTCGAGACCCCATGGACCATAGCCTACCAGACTCCTCTGTCCATGGAATTTTCCAAGCAAGAGTACTGGAGTGGGTTGCCATTTCCTTCTCCAGGGGATCTTCCCGATGCAGGGATTGAACCCGGGTCTCCCACTCTGCAGGCAGACGCTTTACCCTCTGAGCCACCAGGGAGGCCAAGTCTACCGTAAATATGGTTGTTGTGTGTGGTGCTTAGTCACTCAGTTATGTCCAACTCTTTAGCAACCCCATGAACTGCAACTCACCTGGCTCCTCTGTCCATGGGGATTCTCCAGGCAAGAATACTGGAGTGGGTTGCTGTGCCCTCCTCCAGGGGATCTTCCAAACCCAGGGATTGAACCCAGGTCCCCCACATTGCAGGCGATTCTTTACCATCTGAGTCACCAGGGAAGCCCAAGAATACTGGAATGGATAGCCTATCCCTTCTCCAGGCTATCTTCCTAACCCAAGACAGGATCTCCTGCATTGCAGGCAGATTGTTTAACAACTGAACTACGAGGGAAGCCTCTACTGTAAAAACAGAGATATTTACTCATACATTATATTATGGTTATGTTTGTGTACAATTCATCTTTAAGAATCCAAAGAAGACAAATATTTCTCTGACATTTCCTACAGTTTAGCAATTTAAATATTTCCATATTTTTACACTACATTTTTACATTACAAGAGCATTACAAAACTCTTGTTCACCCAATTTCTGTCTCTAGAAGAAAAAACATGCCTACTTTCCTACTTAAATGAGATCAGGCATGGGAAGAGTTCTTAGAAAAAATATTTCACATGAGGTTCTAGGTACAAACTTTAATATCTTTTACTTGAGGAAATGACTTTGGAGCTGTTGTTCACCCTGAACTGTCTTTCTTCCCAGTAATTCCTAGGCCCACATGACATCTATGTACAAACCATAGTTCTGTATCATAAAACTTGGATTTATTTTTCAAAAATTCCAAGTAGATTTAAGATAAATAGATACAGCTGGGTAAATTTCTGGTTATTATTTTAATTTGCCATTACTTCTAAATCATTTTTCTTGGGGTGCAGGGAGATACTCATGAACCCACAGGTTGTCCTTAAATACAAAATGTCAAGGTCTTGTCAACATCTGAAGACTCTCCAGAATGTGTCTCAGAGCTATAGTTTTTCTGTTGTGGGAACTCATTAACTCATTAACAAAGAAAATTTGCTTTCCCAGAGAATGGGCTGCAGAGATCTGGAAGGTGGCTGCATTTTAATGGAGTACTAAACTGTGAAACCTATTTTTATGTTGTAAACCATCATGTGCAAAGGAAAATTAACAGGAAGCAACTGACATGCTTTTTAAATTATTTTTTAAGTACATGTAGTAGTTGAGGAGAGGGTAGTTCTCAAAGTACATTTATTTGGTTTAAATTAAATTTTTCACTGATATTAAATGTGTTTGCACAAATTCCCTGAGAGCTCAGTTGGTAAAGCATCCAACTGCAATACAGGAGACCCCAGTTCAATTCCTGGGTTGGGAAGATTCACTGAAGAAGGGATGGGACACCCACTCCAGTATTCTTGGGCTTCCCTTGTGGCTCAGATGGTAAAGAATCTGCCCGCAATGTGGGAGACCTGGGTTTGATTCCTGAGTTGGGAAGATCCCTGGAAAAGGGAAAGGCTACCTACTCCAGTAATCTGGCCTAGAGAATTCTGGCCTGGGTTACAAAGGGTCAGACACAACTGAGTGACTTTCTCTTTCACTTTCAAATTCATATGGGCAATTAAAAATAACTGCTGTATTGATTTATACTCAAAATTTTGAATCAAACTAAGCAATGTAGCAAAACATATTAATAAAAATTATTTTTTCTATATTCTGTTAATTATACATGCAATATTTATAAATAATATAGTGCTTCTCTGGTGGCTCAGACAGTAAAGCGTCTGTCTACAATGTGGGAGACCTGGGTTCAATCTCTGGGTCAGGAAGATCCCCTGGAGAAGGAAATGGCAATCCACTCCAGTACTATTGCCTGGAAAATCCCATGGACAAAGGAGCCTGGTAGGCTATGGTCCATGGGGTCACAAAGAGTCGGACACGACTGAGCGACTTCACTTCACTTCACTTCAATGCTTATTTTATTTTAACATGTTCACAAATACTAACATGACAGTAAAACCTTGAAGGAAACAAGACTTTCAAAACATATTAGAACAAACAGTAAGTGCAGACCAGTGAGCAATTTGTTGTTGCTGTTCAGTCGCTCAGTTGTATCTGACTCTTTGTGACTCCATGGACTGGAGAAAACCAGGCTTCCCTGTGATCAATTGCATACATTTCATTGAAAACATGAATTTTATCAACTGCATCTGGAAATTCAAGAAAGAAGTTTCAGTTCAGTTCAGTTCAGTCGCTCAGTCGTGTCTGACTCTTTGCGACCCCATGAACTGCAGCATGCCAGGCCTCCCTGTCCATCACCAACTCCTGGAGTTCACCGAAACCTATGTCCATTGAATCGGTGATGCCATCCATCTTATCCTCTATCGTCCCCTTCTCCTCCTGCCCTCAATCTTTCCCAGCATAAGGGTCTTTTCCAATGAGTTGTTCTTCACATCAGGTGGCAAAAGTATTGGAGTTTCATTTTCACCATCAGTCCTTCCAATGAACACTCAGGACTGATCTTTAGGATGGACTGGTTGGATCTCTCTGCAATCCAAGGGACTCTCAAGAGTCTTCTAAAACACCACAGTTCAAAAGCATCAATTCTTTGTCGCTCAGCTTTATAGTCCAACTCTCACATCCATACATGACCACTGGAAAACCCATACATAGTCTTGACTAGACGGACCTTTGTTGGCAAAGTAATGTCTCTGCTTTTTAGCAGAGGTTGGTGTCTAGGTTGGTCATAACTTTCCTTCCAAGAGTAAGCATCTTTGAATTTCATGGCTGCAATCACCATCTGCAGTGATTTTGGAGCTCAGAAAAATAAAGTCAGCCACTGTTTCCACTGTTTCCCCATCTATTTCCCATGAAGTGATGGGACCAGATGCCATGATCTTCGTTTTCTGAATGTTGAGCTTTAAGCCAACTTTTTCACTCTATTCTTTCACTTTCATCAAGAAGCTCTTTAGTTCTTCTCCACTTTCTGCCATCTAAGAGTGGTGTCATCTGCATATCTGAGGTTATTGATATTTCTCCCAGCAATCTTGAGTCCAGCTTGTGCTTCATCCAGCCCAGCGTTCCTCATGATGTACTCTGCATGTAAGTTAAATAAGCAGGGTGACAATATACAGCTTTGATGTACTCCTTTCCTTATTTGGAACCAGTCTGTTGTTCCATGTCCAGTTCTACCTGTTGCTTCCTGACCTGCATACAGATTTCTCAAGAGGCAGGTCAGGTGGTCTGGTATTCCCAACTCTTTCAGAATTTTCCACAGTTTATTGTGATCCACACAGTCAAAAGCTTTGACATAAGCTTTGACATAGCCAATAAAGCAGAAATAGATGTTTTTCTGGAACTCTCTTGCTTTTTTGATGATCCAGCGGATGTTGGCAATTTGATTTCTGGTTCCTCTGCCTCTTCTAAAACCAGCTTGAACATCTGGAAGTTCACTGTTCACATATTGCTGAAGCCTGGCTTGGAGAATTTTAAGCATTACTTGACTAGCATGTGAAATGAGTGCAATTGTGCGGTAGTTTGAGCATTCTTTGGTATCGCCTTTCTTTGGGATTGGAATGAAAACTAACCTTTTCCAGTTCTGTGGCCACTGCTGAGTTTTTCAAATTTGCTGGCATATTAAGTACAGCACTTTCAAAGCATCATCTTTCAGGATTTGAAATAGCGCAACTGGAATTCCGTCACCTCCACTAGCTTTGTTTGTAGTGATGCCTCCTAAGGCCCACTTGAGATCACATTCAAGGATATTTGGCTCTAGGTGAATTATCACAGCATCGTCCTTATCTGGGTCGAGAAGATCTTTTTTGTACAGTTCTGTGTATTCTTGCCACCTCTTCTTAATGTCTTCTGCTTCTGTTAGGTCCTTACCCATCTTTGCATGAAATGTTCCCTTGGTATCTCTAATTTTCTGGAAGAGATCTCTAGTCTTTCCCATTCTATTGTCCTCCTCTATTTCTTTGCATTGATCACTGAGGAAGGCTTTCTTATCTCTCCTTGCTATTTTTTGGAACTCTGCATTCAAGTGAGTATATCTTTCCTTTTCTCCTTTCTATTTTGGTTCCCTTGTTTTCACAGCTATTTGTAAGCCTCCACAGAAAGCCATTTTTCTTTTTTGCACTTCTTTTCCTTGGGGAAGGTCTTGATTCCTGTCTCCTGTACAATGTCATGAACCTCCATCCATAGTTTATCAGGCATTCTGTCTATCAGATCTAGTCCCTTAAATCTATTTCTCACTTCCACTGTATAGTCATAAGGGATTTGATTTAGGTCATACCTGAATGGTCTAGTGGTTTTCTCCACTTTGTTCAATTTCAGTCTGAATTTGGCAGTAAGGAGTTCATGATCTGAGACACAGTCAGCTCCCAGTCTTGTTTTTGCTGATTGTATAGAGCTTCTCCATCTTTGTCTGTAAACAATATAATCAATCTGATTTTGGTGTTGACCATCTGGTGATGTCCATGTGTAAATTCTTCTCTTGTGTTGTTGGAAGAGGGTGTTTGCTATGACTAGTGAGTTCTCTTGATAGAATTATATTAGCCTTTGCCCTCCTTCATTTCATACTCCAAGGCCAAATTTGCCTGGTACTCCAGGTGTTTCTTAACTTCCTACTTTTGCATTCCAGTCCCCTATAATGAAAAGGACATCTTTTTTGGGTGTTAGTTCTAGAAGATCTTGTAGGTCTTCATAGAACCGTTCAACTTCAGCTTCTTCAGTGTTACTGGACATGGATTACTGTGATATTGAATGGTTTGCATTGGAAACGAACAGAGATCATTTTGTCGTTTTTGAGATTGCATCCATGTACTACATTTTGGACTCTTTTGTTGACAAGGATGGCTACTCCATTTCTTCTAAGGGATTCCTGCCCACAGTAGTAGATATAATGGTCATCTGAATTAAATTCACCCATTCCAGTCCGTCTTAGTTCACTGATTCCTAGAATGTTGATGTTCACTCTTGTCATCTCCTATTTGACCACTACCAATTTGCCTTGATTCATGAACCTGACATTCCAGGTTCCTATGCAATGTTGCTCCTTACAGCATCAAACCTTGCTTCTATACCAGTCCCATTCACAACTGTGTGTTGTTTTTGGTTTGGCTCCAACCCTTCATTCTTTCTGGAGTTATTTCTCCACTGATCTCCAGTAGCATATTGGGCTCCTGCCTACCTGGAGAGTTCATATTTCAGTGTTCTATCTTTTTTCCTTTTCATATTGTTCATGGGGTTCTCAAGGCAAGAATACTGAAGTGGTTTTCCATTCCCTTCTCCAGTGAACCACATTCTATCAGACCTCTCCACCATCACCCATCCAGTTTGGGTGGCCCCATATGGATGGCTTAGTTTCACTGAGTTTGACAAGGCTGTGGTCCATGTGATCAGATTGGCTAGTTGTCTGTGATTGTGGTTTCAGTCTGTCTGGCCTCTGACTCTCAGTGCCTACCATCTTACTTGGGTTTCACTTACCTTGAAAGAAGTTTGGCAAGCATAAAATGAACACTCATTTGGGTGTATGTAGCATAACAGTAAAGTATAAGTACCATAATAGTAAAGTATATGGACTTGTAATTGCACCTACCTTTATATTTGCTGTGTGTATAAACTTTAAGATGCATTTTTTTTTAAAGCATTGATTACACTGTCAGAGAGCAAGCAGTAAAGCAGTCTGCATTCTGAAAAGAATCCTAAATTTCCAGTAGAATCCCATTTTAGTTTGTTACTTCATATAGTGCTTAATTAATTACTTAATATATTTTATGGAAAAGAGTTTGCTTCAAGTCTAAATGAGTAATATAAGGATTTGAAATTTTAAAAATACATATTTAAATTTTCAAAAGTGAAAATATTAACTAATCATTAACATTTGATATATTTAGCATTTTAGAAATGGTAAGATTCTTATCTAGAGGCTACGTTATATGAAACCAAAAACTATTTCTATATTGCTTTAAAATACACAAATCTATTTTTTAAAAACATCCTGTACATGTGCCCCATGTAAATCTATTCTCTTTACTATAAAATCTGTAACATTATTGATAAAAATCATGTAAATTAAGTATAGAAGTTTCCAATCAATCTCACTACAAGAGCATCAGAACAAAATGGTATTCCATCTGTATCTATATTCTTTTTTGAATACATTCATTCTCAATGTTTAGCTAATCCATGAGGGCATTAATAAATTGTAAAGTTGGCAAATGTGAAAGTAGGGAGTATCATTAACATTAGAAAAACTTGCTCATCATCAATTAAGAAAACTTCCAAACACATTTTTTTGTGTGTGCTTTGTAAATTTGTTTTCTTATTAATAATTCTCATTGTTCCAATAAGAACTAGAGAAAACTCTTATAAAATGTGTTTTCAAGATTTTTCTCTATTTGGCAGGTTGGGTACTGGAATGATATGGATAAATTAGTCTTNAAACAAATACATTTGAATCAGTTCTAGTGAGGTGGATGAAACTGGAGCCTATTATACAGAGTGAAGTAAGCCAGAAAGAAAAACATCAATACAGTATACAGATTTTTTAATTTTCTTTCTTATACAAAATATTAATCTTCCCAATACATGTATTTGCTTCCAAAGAGTTTATAACTCAATGCTTTTAAATGTTATTTCTAATAAACTTAAAATTATACCACTATTAAATTTACTAATTTCTTATGAATTGAATAATAACATTTTAATGTTCACTTTTAAGAATTTTACCCATAGGATAAATTATCTACATTAAGATTCTTTGGATAAAAGCAAATATCCACATAGCAAATAACTTTTGATATTACTGATTTTATTATTTTACCTGTTTTCAACTAGTGGTTTCAATGATTATATTTGTGATGTTTATAAAATCTTAAAGCTTTTCCAATAAATATATACCTTGACAGTTTTATTTTTGTTAAATAGCAAGACAAATATTCCAAACAAAAGTTTTCTCAGTAAGAAAATGATTTTATTTATTGAAAATCATCTTAATTCATTTACATAGGCATTTTCATAAGCAAACCCTAATGCCATACCTTTAGACAGAAATTAATTTCTTTCCTGAAATATCAGAGCAGATGTAGAACCCTATGCATATGGAAATTGTATTAATAAACTCATAATCACTAAGAAGTAATGCATTTCAAATAAGTTTTAAGGAATTGTTGTCCCACAGAACACAGCAATTGATAACAAAGATGGTCGGTTACAGTCTTCCATTTTAATTCACAATTGAGAACCTGGGGCTCCAGAAGTTTGCTTATCAAAGATGGTCCACAAACAGTCCTTAATAATTGACTATAACTCATTTTTTACTATACCGAAAAGACTTGGTATTTTCTTCAGCATAACTTTGTATTGAGTCTCCTCAAGTATACAGTGTTTGAAGGGTTACTTGTACATAAATTATCAAGTTTGAGATGGGACAAAAGAAAAGGTTGAGAGCATGTTGAGAATTTGCTGCTAATTTGGATTTAACATGAAAGAAAAGAGAAATGAGACAGATTCAAAGAAACTGGAAAGAGCTGAGCAGTTATGAGAGATCTTGTTCGAGAAATGCCTAGCTGTTCTCTCCTTTTGCTCTTCCATCTTCCTGAGTGTGATCATCTTATTTCTCTTAATTTGCATGCACCAATATTTGAATCTCAACAATTATTCATGCTCCTAAGAGACAGACATGACTTAGTGACTGAACAGCAACAAACTTCCAATCAATATTTTCAGTAATCTGAAGGCTTCTCTAGCCTTTGTTGGTTTGTTTGTTAGGAAAACAAAAATCTGATGGGTGCTGCTATCCAAAAAAGAAAGTGAAAAATATCAAAGACACTAAATAAACTTGTATTTATAGAAACACATACCTGTTTCAAAAGAGATCATCTCGAACTCATTGATATTTACTTTCCTTTTGAACCCCTGAACCAGAAGTTCTAATGTAAATACCTTGCCATGATATTCTTATTTAGGAAGCATTGATAGGCCAGGAAATCTTTGTATTTATTGAATACCTTATATTTATTGAGTACCAGACACTATGAGGAAATGTGGAAAGGTATTAATTCGTTGTTTTTTCAAAAATTTCATTCGCTAAAAATACAGAAATTCATATGTTTAATCTTGTCTTCTCTCTTGTTAAATCACATGAAATCTCAAATAGTTGCATATATTTCGACAGATGCTACAGTAGCTTCAACAATGTCCAGACATTTCAAATTATGGGTTCAATTTCCACTCCTGCTAGTTCTGTGAAGTTGAACAATTTGTTCAAATTCTTTAAGCTTAAATTTTCCATCTGCAAAATGGGAAATGCGTATCTCAAAATGGCAGTGTGAAAAATAAATAAAAGGATACCATTAAATAACAGTTAAATAACTTTGTACTTGACGCAGAGCAGGCACTAAATAACTTGTATTATTTTTCATATATATATTTTTTATTTTTGTATATATTTTTTTATTTTTTACTAAATATATTTTATTATGTATGGTGGTCTCCCACCATTCTCACTCCTGTACCTTTATTACAAAGAATTTAATCATAATCGTAAGAGAATGAGGAGCATATATAATTTATTTTTATACCCCTAGTTCCCAGCAAGCTGCCTGGCACACAACAGGTATTTATCAAATATTTGAGTAAACATTGAAAATGCAGCTTTTAATGAAACAAATTATTCACTATATAATGTAGAGGGGATTTTGCAAGCTAGATGATAATACTAGCTAAAGAGACTTCTGTACACAAGCTAATACACATTTGAGGGCTAAAATTCATGTGTTCAAGTATTTCAGACTCTTTAGAATTTATCAACCTTAGTAGCAAGTGTGAACTTTAGTGATACTCCTTTTGAAAACCTCTCATTTGTTACATTAACCGTTTCAGTTAGAATGTTAAGGATTGTGAAAATATGCAATTTGTGCTTGTTTATACATATTCTTCCATATTTTAGTTAACTATCACAAGAAGAAAAGAGACAAAATGAAAGTATTGGTTCATTTTAAGTAATATTCCATAACATATCTTAGAAATTAACAATCTTGCAACAACTTACAATTTTTATAACCACATTCATATTTTGCAAAATGATT
>SJYQ01002320.1:100661-134805 GCA_006410935.1 Redunca redunca | reverse complement strand
ATCATTATTCTATGTTGTAGTTACATCAGTGTTGATAATTTCAAGGTATATTGAAAATACCCATATAAGAGCTCAAGAAATTATAATGTTTAATTCATAGTATAAACTAAAGAAACTCTGCTAAATTAACTAAATTAGACAGAGGTAGGTTTCAGGTCAACACAAAGAAAGATTTTACAACAATTAAAATTGGTTCAAATAATGGGGAGGGGGGCGGAATTGGCTATGTTTCCCAAATTGTTCAAATAGAAGAGATTCTCACATCTCAGAGAATACAGACAGTGACATCTAAATTTCCATCTCATTTCGAGTCTGAGATTCTGGGTCATGTCCTGAACTGTCTTAGGAGAACAACCAAAGAATTCTGTTATACCTCTTTGAAGCTGTGGACCCTTAATAACACTAGGGGGAAATTCATTCCCAGAATTTCAATAGAAACTCATTAGGCTTTGGGATTAAGTAATTCACTAATTAAGTAAATAGCTGCTTTTATCATAGTCTGTCTACAATGTGAAGTGGAAAAGTATTTAAGGAAAGCACTTCTCTGAGAGAACCAGAGAGACACAGTTCTTGTATAATTAGAGTTCTAAAATTAGAGACTGACATCAAATTTGGGGCAATATCCAAATCTGACAAAATCCTTTGAATTATACGAGTGGTAGTAAAACAGCTACAGTGATGCACATGGATGTAGAAAGACTTTGTTTTTTAAGAGTGAAACATTTTTCCATATCTAGATATGATTTTAAAAATTGATCTATATAATATTGTATCCTGTATTGTTTCAGTATGTAATACTTGAGAGTGTTGATTTTTAAGGGCACTATAATATCGCCAACAGCTTTATTACTATTTAATTTCTTTTCCATTTTTTTCCTTCATCATAAATAGCAATCAGTTAATGCCCTGAAGCAGGAAGACTGCACAGCCATTGTGATTGTAACCAAGCCTGGCAGTGTACCTACAGTTTTTCTTTTTCATAGATTCTCAGATTATTTGGAATATAAAGGTATTTCTGTCAAAACTCTGTCATATAAGTGGGCTCCATGGTTGAAGTAGGTGTTTCATAAAATATACTCTTTTTTATATCTATAGCATAGATTTATGATTTCTGAATGTATCTTTTTCAAAAAAAGAAAGTATTTCTGTATATTTTCTTTAGAATTTATAAATATAATGGATAAAGACAGGTTTGTCAAAAGAGCCATTNNNNGGTTTGTCAAAAGAGCCATTCTTAGAATATTCATTAAAGAGATGATGTTAAAGTTTCTAAGGATGTGAAAAATGTGCATATTTATAGTTGGAGGAGTTTTGTGGTGCCATAGAAATATTAGAGAACTTTAAAGTGATTAAAGATCATAGGGTGAATCTAATGCTAAATAAGTTGTAATAATAATAGATGTATGATACAGAATCTTCCATACAGTGTTTTTTCCCTGCATATATTCATAATAGCCATTTGAGTAACAGCTAAAACATCCTTCATTTTGATATTTCTGGAATATATTGTGACAACCTGAGCTTCCAAAAGTACATCCATTTTCTCACTTGATGTCATTTTACTTGATAAAGAATTTTAATAAGTTACCCAAAGTTAAATAACAATAGCACATGATCTTGTATGGGTTCAGGCTCATTCTTGGTCTCCACTTTCCTCCATGTCTCACAGAATTTAATTAACTGTCTGGTATTTGATTTTTTATGGGAGCCAGTCACTATCTCTGAAATTATGTCAAGGGGTATCCAGGAATTGGCTCGAAAGTCAAATAATTAGACAGAGGTCTTTGAAAATTTGAAATCATTCAAGTAAGAAAAAAATATATCATGTATAACTGACTTACTTTTTTGTACAGCAGAAACTCCAATTTTGAAAAAGACCATATCAGAGACCACATAAATGAAAAGAAATAAATTAATATCTACTACATATCAAGCATACATATATGAACATATTTTCCCTCACAGGCCTTTGATGTTGGTATCTTCATCTGGACAGACGATGTTGTTGAAATTCAAGTCAAATAACTGAGAAATGACAGAACTGGAATAGAAGCCCATTATTGTATAATTACCAAATCCATACTCATTTCACTATGCTATCTTGTTTCTCTCCAAAGAAGCCAAGAGTCCTAGTTAGATAGACACGTTAAGAAAAGAAAAAAAAATCCCATATTTATCTTACCTACAATTCCCTGTTTTGAAAAATTAAATCACATAATTTGCAACCATACTCATTTCCCAAACGTTTTCTTAGTCTTCCAATCTAATGACCTATTAAGGGTTTTTTTTTTCACTTTTACAATAATTCTAGTTCATATCAGATTTAATACTGCTCCAAATATGATGTTGCCTCTAGCACTATCATTTTACTCTCAAAAGACATGAACATCAGGAAAATGGGTTGAAACATCACAGCGTGCCTCTCCCTACCTGGGGAACTCTAAGCCTCTCATGGTACACCCTACATAATTCACTCCAGCTGATGAAAATTAACAAGTCAATGCTCTTCCATAAATTACTTTGCTTTAAATCAGTATTCAATTTATTGGAGCTCTAATAAAATAGGCTGAGTAAAGAGCACACAATTTTGTCCCCCTTACACAGCTAATGTTGGTTTAATCCTTAAATGGATCTTAAATTCAATTCAGTGAATGCTCCAGTATATCAGACAGTTGGTAATATCTTGTGAGACATGAGAAAAGGATCAGCCAGAACTGAACTTGACTTTAATACAAGACCATGTTCTATTATTGTTTAACTTTGGGTATTTCTCCCCTAGGAGGAGGACAGAGGAGAACTAACCAGCTCCAGGACCAAGGTAAGAGGGGAGTTTTCTTTCAAAAGAATGGGTTCCATTTATTTGAAGGAAACCCCTCCCCCACCTATTTTTAATCCTCTTTTCTTTATACATTTATATTTTTTAACTTAACAGGATTAAGAAACCAGCTTGCCACCTGTGCATAATAGTTATTTGAATACCCACATACAAATGTAATAGCAGAATAAAAAAACCTTCACACATCTTATCAGTTATATGCTAAGGTTTTTTTTTTTATCATCATTAAACATCTGTGCCAGTCTTCTATTAAGGATTAGATTCTTATATAGGTCTTAGGAAATTGTCATCAGTTGGGAATTTTATTACATGTAAATTATGGATGGTAACTGACAGTCAAACCAAAATGGATAATAAGATTGCAAAACTTTTGGTAAAATCCAAAGTGTTTCTATAGAAAACATATTATTAAGACATTTTTTACTTTAAATAAGCAGCTGATGTAATTTAAATGATATATAATTATAAGTACGGTCAGGTTAGACTTGGTGTGAAGTAATATATATTAGTGAAATTTTAAGGTACCTTTCGAAAGCTGTGGTTAGAAAAATCTAAGAGGAAAGGGAGGTAATATTGCTTCAACCAGTATTTCTCCATGCTTACAGAAGCACTTACCAGGCCTCTTGCATTGCTATTAATGGTTTCCAGTGTTACTTCTCATGTTTTATGTTGTTATCCATAAACATAACATCAGTATTTCCTGAATTTAATACCCTATTTCAAATTGGTCCCTCCATAGGGGAGAAGTGCAAAGTGAGAAACAAGTGAAATCCAAAGTGAGAATTTAGAAAACATCCAGAATTTGAGATATTTGAAGAAGTTTTATGGATTATGGAGGGATCAGCTCCCATATTATATCCAGTAATATTTTTTGTTATTGTTACTCTCAAGAAGGCTAGATCTTACGTGACTCAAACAGATTTTAAGAAAGCTCTAGGATCATATAACTAAGACACTTGTGGATCAAGAAGGAAATTTTAGAAAAAAAAACAGAAATGTGCAGAAAGAATGAGAATTCAAGCAGTGAGCTGCTAGTAAATAATCATCTTTCAGAAGCAGTTTTTCCTTTGTTACAGATATGTTTAGAATCTTGACATCAGCTTAAAATTGGATTTTGGAGGTTTTAGTGAAAGAAAGTCATTTCAGAAGGATATATTATTGTTAGAGATTGTTGCCTTCTGAACAAGAACCATACTAGTCATGTAAATTTGATTTTATACCAACATTTATGTAGATTAATGATATTGTTTTGTCGTGCTAAGTCGCTTCAGTCACGTATGACTCTCTCAATACTATGGACTGTAGCCCACCAGCCTCCTCTGTCCATGGAATAATCCAGGCAAGAATACTGGAGTGGATTGTGATGCCCTCCTCCAGGGAGCCTTCCTGACCCAGGTGAATAAACCCAAGTCTCCTGTGGCACACATATTATAGACAGATTCTTTACCATTGAGCCAATGGGGAAGCCCAATGATATTGCAATGGTCACCAAATCCAGAAACCTAATTACTGAACTTTTAGCAGATAAAGCATTTTGTCAGATAGAACTTAACTTTGGCTTTCTCACTCACTGACTCTCTTAGTGAAAAGTATAGGCAATATTTAAGGTACATTATTTATTCCTAATGTATTTATTCCTGAATTTTATCATGCCAGAAAAATGGATTGCTTAAGCAAAAAAAAAAAAAAGAAAGAAAGAAAGAAAAGTCACAATATTTTTAGTGAAGTATTGATGTGTTACAATTTGACACCCACACAGACATTAGTTATGTCAAGCAGATCTGTTATATACTTTGAATTCTTATAAAATATATCATGATAATCTCATTCTAAAAAAGAATTGGTGGTTCTGCAGTGATTTCTAATTCTTTTGGATAACCTGAAATTGAGATAAAACATCATTTTTTCTTTTTTTAGTTTCTCAGTAAAGTGAAAGTACTGATCTCATGTTACCTGCATTCAATTTATTAAATATATTGACTAGATGGTGAAAGTGCCCAAATTGGTAATTTAAAAAATATCCAACCCCTGATGAGAAGCTAATAGCTAAGAGACTGTGTGATATTGTTCTAGTATTAACATCAATAGGAGCAATGGTAGGTGAGACTATTTTAATAATTTAAACTTTCTTCCTATTTAAATTTTAATAAAAATAAATGAGAGAATATGTTTCTGTTTTGAAATATGATTGTATGCCCTGTTGCTCTCAAAAATAAGAGCTTTTTATTTCACTTAGGATGGCATAAGCTTATAATATTCACAGGCAAATGTATTTAGAAATCCAAGTCTTTAGTTCTTTTCAGAGAATAACAGAAAAGCCACATGTTCTCCTAGTTATGAGCCCTCTTTGAATGGCAAGTTCAGATAGCTTCTTTTCAAGACCCTATTTTTACCAAACAATTTCCTTTTTCTGTTTGTGCTATTCTCCCACCTAACCAAAATCTGAGTCAAAACTTAAAGACAGATGAAAAAAGATCCTTTAAAAGACATTTTAAGCTATGTATTTTAAGTTATATTTAAAGGCTGTGCATGCATTCTCTGTCACTTCAGTCATGTCAAACTCTGCGACCCTATGGACTGTCAGTTGCCTGGCTCCTCTGTACATGGGATTCTCCAGGCAAGAATACTGGAGCAGGTTGCCATGCCTTCCTCCAGGGGATCTTTCTGACCCAAGAATCAAACCAACAACTCATGTCTCCTGAATTGGCTGGCCGTTCTTTACCACTAGAATCACCTAGGAAGCTAGTATATTACTAAAAAACAGAAACCTTCAATGAAAGCAAAAAATTAAAACTTTAATATTTTCTTTCAAGAACTTGATAGGAAATTTAAAGCATTTGTATATAAAGATTAAGTAGATGTATTTAGTGAATTAAATACATATTTATATGTACAACAAAATAAATCTTAATCAAGTCAAACCAAATACAGTTGACATTTAAAATCTATTTATGATAAATGAAATTTTTAATTTCTGAAATATGCTGAATTATATTGTTCTAAGTAGAAAAAATATTTTTAAAGGTAGTACGTTTTATTTGCTACACTAAAATAGATTAGAACTGAACTATAGAAATACTAGTATTTGTGATTTTTATCTTTGAGTTTCATTGAAAGTATCAGATTTCCCTTGATATTCACAAACAAACATATTTGATTTTATCTTTTAGTATTCTTTCTTTGGCTACACAAACTGAACTGGTGATCCCTTTATTTTAACTATCTATAATATGGAATACCTTCTTAGATTATTTTGTTTATACAAGGGGACAAAAGTTCTAGAGTCAATAATTTCATATATTCCTCTTGCCAATACTTAACAGACAGTTTTAAAGACTTTTGCTTTATTTTATTTTGTTTTAAAACATTCATATCAGGTCTTCTCAAAACTTATCAGGTTCCATGGTTGAAAGATTCTCTTTCATTGTATAACACACTATGCTTTCATTTGAATGGTTGCCTGAAAACTAGCACCTTAAGTCAATTCATTGAGATATCGTCCCACATTTAGTTATTGCATGCCTACTCTATTTCTTGCCCTGCACCGGGACTGAAAATGTTATAAAGTATTACAAAACACAGCTGCTGCTTTCCAAGGAGAAAAAATATATATATACAGCTAACACTGTATTGGAAAGTTAGACTCAGAGCAAATCAGATTGTTCTACATAATATATAGATAATTTAAAGAAGCAGAAGGTAATTAGAATATCTGGGAAAGACCTGATAAAATAGGTTCAGATGTACCAGTTGAATGAATAAGTCAATGAGTGATTACTGGAAAATTATAAGAAATTTAGAAAAACTAAGAGAGAAAAAAAGGTATTCCTGGCGAACTTTCTATCATGAGACTGGAATTGATTCTGAATAAAATATATCTGAGACTATAAGAAAATAAGACTGGCTAGAGGAAGAGAAGTTCTGGTTGGTGAACTAGTGCTTAAGAGGCTGGGCTTCTGTGTTAGAGATACCCAGGTTTCCATTTCCATTTGCCCTTTACTAGCCATGTGGATTCAATGAGGATTCAGTGAGAATATACATAACTTGACACAGAGTCTGGCTTACTAAAATTATATTGTAAAGGTATATGTAAATTGAATTGTTGGAAAGCCATTAATACCAGAAAAATTAGAATAGTATTTTAGAGACAATCAGGAATCACTGAAGGTTTTTGACAAAGCACTACATATGAGCAGAGAAGCAAAGTTATTTTGACTGTGAGCATCCGAGAAGGGACTGAATCAGTGGATCTTGTCTCAGGTGATAAGGGTTTTGATAAGGTGGTGTCAATGTAATAGAAATGAAAATAGGAGACATTTTCAGAAAAACAGTTCTTAATGGATGATTGACTATGGGAAAGAAGAGGAAACAAGAATCCAAAGATGAGACTGAGTTTTTGTGACCATCTAATTCATTATACTGATGCTTCATTATGACACTGTTTGATTATGAAACTCAAGATTACATATTATAAAAGATCAGCAACTTAAATCAAGAACCTTGTATCAAAATAAACCTATCCAATTTTAACCTTAGGAGAAAATAAATGTTACCATCAAATGAAATCAAATCATCATTTAGGTTGTTAGTATTGTTTTTTAAAGAAAGTCATCTACTGTACTTTCTTCTGGGAAGGATCAGGTCAGTTGACAAGATTATTTGCCTTTTAGGATTAATCTCAGCTCAAGGAGTGTTTAGAGAGAACAGAAATTGCAGCTTAATAGGGCAAGGCATATGAGTCAAAGCTTAACCAAAAGGTAACCCCTACCAAGCATGAAAAACTTCTCAGGAAAAAGGAAAGTTTCCTTAGAGAGCCATAGGAAGGATGAGTAAATAGTTTAACTTCACATGATGACAGGAAGCAAAGATACCATAATACTGTGGGAAAGAGCACTGGACTAGAAGGCAGAAGACCTGTGTCCCAGCTGGGCTTTGTTGAGCAAGTCACCTAACTTTCATTAGTCCCCAGTGACCACATCTATAAAATGAGAAAGTTGGAGACATCCTGTAAACCACATTTTGACTCAAATATTATAGGATTCTAGTTCTTTAAACAATCAATAAAAGCTTTTAAGAACTGGCAAAGGATGGAAGAAGGAAACATGGTCAGGGTATATGGAATGGAATAGTTTAGAATTCTGAAAGGTGTGTAAAGAGAGTAAAGAGAATGGTCTAGGAGATGAAAGTTTTTAAAGTTGGGGATGGGACAGGGTCCACATAGAAAATGACAGTCCAGACAAAGCATCTTTGTGAAAGACCCAGTATTTTTGAAGTTTTACTTTAGAATGATGATAATCACAACTTTAGAAAGTGAATGATAACCAGAGGTAACTTGAAGCACTTAATCTAGATAGTTACAATCTCATTTTGAAATAAAATCCTCTTTTGTACAATTTGATCATGGATAGTGATAACAATGGGCTTCCCTGGTGGCTCAGAGGTTAAGGGTTTGCCTGGAATGCGGGAGATCCCCTGGAGAAGGAAATGGCAACCCACTCCAGTACTCTTGCCTGGAAAATCCCATGGAGGGAGAATCCCTTGGAGGGAGGAGCCTGACAGGCTACAGTCCATGGGGTCACAAAAAGTCAGACACGACTGAGAGAGTTCACTTCACTTCAGTGATAACAATGGGGTGGCTTAGGGCATGGACTTTATCTCATATAATCTCAAACTGCACACTCAAAAGGCCACCAAAAATAAAATAAAATTTACATTATTTAATATAATTACATTTTCTAAATATTATGTAAGGATAAATAAAAGTATCTTTTGACAACATTTATTTTAAATTTTTATTGATTTAACATGCAGCCCTTTTAAAAAACCCATATATGATGTGTTTTCAGAATGATCACAAATGGAGTTAATATCTTGGAAATTCATTTCTGCTAAATCATAGTCTGAAAACCTCTTCTCTATTAAAATTCTGGAGCCAATATGGGTCACAGAAATATTTTTACTTATCTTTAATAAGCATACTTGAAAAGCCATTAATTAATTTTAAAATAGGTTTATTAGAATTGTCAGAGAGAGTTAGACACCCTTCCTCTACCCCAGCTAGGCTAAGAATTAAATTGATATGAGACAGATTACAGGAGAAAATCAAAGAAAAGTTTAATAACATGTATACAGGGAGAGACCCAGAAAAACTGAGTAACTCACCAAATGGCCCAAACCCTCGCCTTAAATGCCATCTTCAGCTAAAGACAAAAGAGATTGTTGAGGGTAGTGATTTGGTACCTCAAATGGGGGAGATACAATTCACATAGAGATGGAAAAGCAAATATTTAGGAAACAAGTGCTTGAGCTATGGGGATAGAGTGGGATGCTGAGTAGATTGTGATCTCTAGTTTTCCCAACACACCTAGCCCATATTCTCTGGTGTTAGTTCTATTCCTATAAAAGGCCTTCTACCTAAATTATCAAGGCAGTTAGCAAGGTCAAAATTTCTTCTTGAGCTTTCAAGCCTTGATTGTTTTCAATTTTAAGTTATTTGCATGCCAGAAATATTTGGGGGCAACAGATTTTGTTCACCTGTAGTCTTGTCTTTGAAGTTTCTTCTAGAAGTTTCTTAGTCCAGAATTTGACTTGATATGTTGCTTTGCAGCTCATCAAATCAGCCGCATAGTCTGACAACAAATCAGTTTATTTCAGGAGGCCATGATGCAGGTGGGCTCTCAAAGTTAAGGCTATATGGTGCAAACAATCAGGTAGGAGGTATTTGCTTGGAGGCAAAAAAAAAAGAAAAAAAAAGGTTAATGATTGGAGTAAATTATAAACCCAGTATCTGAGTCCGGAGAGCCGCCAGTCAAGATTTCTAGATATCAGGACTGAAGCATGTTTTGCAGTATGAAATGTTTTCAATGATGTCATTAGGTATTCAGGTAAATTTTCTGAGAATCTTACACAGCAATAGTCAAGAAGTTTGTCTAAATATAGGCAATTATTGTGATTGCTTAAGTTTATATCAAGTTGTTCAGCTTCAGTTTGCAGGGCATCAGGAAAAGGGCAGTGTTTATTCTCAATGATTCCAAGTTAAAAGAAGAAGCAGAAGAAAAACTGAAAACACTAAGCTTTTTTTTTCTCTAAAAATTACTCTTACTTCTTACAAAGAAAATAAAATTAAGACTAATTTGGCATTGAAATATGTATAATATCATATATTAAACGAGTCGTCAACCCAGGTTCAATGCATGATACTGGATGCTTGGGGCTGGTGCACTGGGATGACCCAGAGGGATGGTACAGGGAGGGAGGAGGAAGGGGGGTTCAGGATGGGGAACACGTGTATACCTGTGTTGGATACATGTTGATGTATGGCAAAACCAATACAATATTGTAAAGTTTAAAAAAAAAAAAAAAAAGAAGACTAATTTGTTTTCAAAATTAGTTTAGTGTCATTAAACTTGCCCTGGTTATTTACCTAAGTCCAGCAAAAATGGTAATTGATCTGCTTTGCTGGAATTTTTCAAAGGAATCTCCAGATCAAATTTTTAAATGCCTCTCATACCATGAAACCATGCCAACGACTTGCTACCAGATTTACCTGTAATATATATAAATTTGGGTAAATTCTTTTCATCTTGAAAGAGAAAGTGAAAGTCGCTAAGTCGTGTCCGACGCTTGAGACCCCACAGAGTACAGAGTCATTGGAATTCTCCAGGCCAGAATGCTGGAGTGGGTAGCCTTTCCCTTCTTCAGGAGATCTTCCCAACCCAGTGATCGAACCCAGGTCTCTCGCATTGTAAGCAAATTCTTTACCAGTTAAGCCACAAGGTCTCCAAAATATCCTGAGTTTCTTGTGCCTTCCAGGAAATAACCTTCCTTACTCAACTGGTAAGGCTTCTAGGAACCATATAAGAAAAGTACCAGGCTATTTTTCCAAAGGGTTTTACGGCTCCATACAGTCGATCTTAATTACTTCAAGCTGTCTGGTCATATCTGATCCTATGGACATTTTTAAATATGACATTTCCAGTCAAAGCCTTGATAATATAACCAATGTTTCCAATTGTCTTCTAATACAAGAAGCACAAATTTGTAGCAAAAGTATGTAAATAAGTATATTGCCATGAAAATAAAAATACTCACTAAGAACTTCTAAATTCTGAGGGGATCAGGTAGGAAGAAAAAGATGTTTCAGTTCTATTTACATAGGTACAATTTGCCAAATTGCTATAAGTCATAATTAATAGAAGAGGAAATATTTCTTTGTATCTGGAAAGCAATGATGAAAAGGCCAGTAATATTTCAGATAAAAAGTTATAAAAATTATAAATCATATTCATCAGTTCATTCAGTTCCATATAATTAATTCTTATTGATCTTGATCTTTTATTAACAGTTTTATGAAGTCATTACATTTTTCATTAGAATTCTATAATTTCTTACCAGTTTAGTGTCATGGTCTAAAAGTTATCACAAACTTATATTTGTCTAAAAATCATTTCTATTAGCATTTTCATTTTCTAAGAGCATTTTAGTAAAACAAGAACTATCTATGAATGACAAAAACTTAAAATCACATGGTTAAAGATCTAATTGCAATGCAATTGACATGGAAATTTGTCTGTTTCTGTGACATGCAACATTTTAAGATAATAACTAGAAATATGACTGATACATACCAGGACACATCTGAATTTTAGGAATTTCATATAACCTCTAGAACACCTGTATTAATAGCACTTACCCACACAATACACCTAAGAAGATTTATCATTGCTCATTTAACAGTGATTTCCGTATAATTTAATGTACCATGTTTTTTAATTTAATATCTCTCTTTGAGATGTTTCAGGGGCCTAATGAAACATCTCAAAGTTAAGTAGAGGCTCAAAGGGACTTTATCTAGAATTTTGATTTGGGAGACTTTGTCAAAGTTATCAAAATGTTTTAAATCACTTGGTCAAATACAACTACAGGTCACTGTAAAGCAATACTTATTCACTTAACCACAGTGTCAATAAAAGGTTTCAAAGGCAAATACATAAATATACAAATATTTCAAGAAAACTTTAACTCTTAATAAGACTCCCTTACAGCAGNTATTAAAGATTTCACCTAAAAACTTTTGTTTCATTTAAACTTATTTAATTACTTGTGAAAATTTTATCATACAAATTTATCATTTTTTGCTGACAAATTTTGTAACAGAGATAGCTGAATGTGTTTAACTTGTGGTAAACCTAGTAGTCAGACTTTATTTTTTGGAGCTTCAAAATCACTGCAGATGGTGATTGAAGCCATGAAATTAAAAGACGCTTACTCCTTGGAAGGAAAGTTATGACCAACCTAGATAGTATATTGAAAAGCAGAGATATTACTTTGCCAATAAAAGTCCATCTAGTCAAGGATATGGTTTTTCCAGTAGTCATGTATGGATATCAGAGTTGGACTATAAAGAAAACTGAGCACTGAAGAATTGATGCTTTTGAACTGTGGCGTTGGAGAAGACTCTTGAGAGTCCCTTGGACTGCAAGGAGATCTAACCAGTCCATCCTAAAGGAGATCAGTCCTGGGTGTTCATTGGAAGGACTGATGCTGAAGCTGAAACTCCAATACTTTGGCCACCTCATGCGAAGAGTTGACTCACTGGGAAAGACCCTAATGATGGGAGGGATTGGGGTCAGGAGGAGAAGCGGATGACAGAGGATGAGATGGCTGGATGGCATCACTGACTCGATGGACATGAGTTTGGGTGAACTCCGGGAGTTGGTGATGGACAGGGAGGCCTGGCGTGCTGTGATTCATGGGGTCGCAGAGTCGGACACGACTGAGCGAATAAACTGAACTGAAGCCTAGTAGAATATAAGCTTTACAATTAATGCTGGTAACTCTTGAGATAGGCCTATTTAATTAAACCAACAAGCTTAAACTTGCTTTTACTTACTAAAGATTAATCCTAAATCGAGTACACTGGAAAACATTTGGGTTAGTTTCTACTACATTTACTACTACTACTACTAAGTCTACTTCAGTCATGTCCAACTCCAGGCGACCCCATAGATGGCAGCCCACCAGGCTCCCCCATCCCTTGGATTCTCCAGGCAAGAACACTGGAGTGAGTTTCCATTTCCTTCTCCAATGTATGAAAGTGAAAAGTGAAAGTGAAGTCGCTCAGTCATGTCTGAATCTTAGCGACCCCATGTACTGCAGCCCTCCAGGCTCCTCCATCCATGGGATTTCCCAGGCAAGAGTACTTGAGTGGGGTGCCATTTAATTCATAAGCACTTACTTTTAAGGCAATTAAAAAGAGCTCTTCTGCAAATTAATTTTGATAATATCATTTGGAGATAGAAAAATGCCATGTCAATAATGCACATACATAAACATAAACACATCCAGAACTCTCATAGCTTTCACTGTAAAACCTAAGTCATGAATTAGGTATATCACAAACTCACTAGTTTATAAATAAAAATTGGAAAAAAACTGTATATGCTCAGATTGTTAAGGCTTTTTACTATTTGTGGAAAAAGCTTACATACTTGTCCTTGGTAAATCTTTAAGGAGGATGTGAATTAGCTTTCCTGTGAGGGAGCACTTTCACATACTGGTGTTCACTCCTGGGATAAAATCTTCCACTATTGCTTCTCTTAGCCCCGAAATATCGGCCCCCAGTTTCCGGGTTTCCATCTCATACTATTTGGGCTCAGCACTATCAGCTTCCTTTATTCAATTAACACTCCCTAAACGGTGGGTTTACCTGCCCCATCTTACAAAACCAGGCAAGGGAAGACAAAATGTTCATCCCTACAATGTCATCAAGGAAAAAAAAAAAAAAAAATGCGATCATCTTACATAAAGTCCACTCAAATACACAATTTTTTAAAATAAACTTCCATCTCAGTTCTATCAGTTCTGGAACTTTAGTTTCCATTAAAATGCCTTCAATAAGTCTCAGTCTTACAAGGAGTCCCAGAAACTTTTTATCCTCCAGCCATTTGCTTCATTCCTATACAAAGGTTCTGATGACCCCAGTAAGGGGTAGACCCAAGGGACCAAGGCTCTTTTGTCAATATTTAACTTGATTAATTGGCCTAACTGTTGCCCCCAAACAGTTGCAGTTTTCTCAATGTGTAATCTTTCCCCTCCAGGTTTTAAAATTTATATAAACTGAAGTAATTAGAGTAGACTTGTTTGGGATGTTTACTGTTGGAAAGAACGAATATGGGGTCCTTTGGGCTCACACAATTTTAGGTAGTGCTGTATTATAAAACCTTTGTTTTGATCCTGCAGATGCTCATTTTATTTATCCCAATTCTTAATAACCATCTAAAAATTTTCATCCAGCTTTGATTAATCACATGACTCTTCCCTTTCTGATTCCTCTTTATTCCCACTTTCATTATTTGTTTTATTTATGTTATTATTTAACAACTCTTTAGAAATTTTTTTTCTTTTTGGGAAGAGTCTCTTTCCCTTCCATTTGCTTATTAATAAACAATGTTTTTTTTTTTTTAGCACCTGTAAGACCCATTTAGAATATGAATTGAATAAGGCTTCCTGAAAAGATTTTCTTTTATTTTTAAAACTAAGAGACTTTTTAAGGTTAGCTGTTATATTTCTTTGCATCCAACTTTTAATTTGGTCTTTCCATATATACTAGTAATACAACTATCTATGATGAGAGCTTTGCAAATATTGACCAGTGTAGAAGCTTTTCCAATTCAAAAGATCCATCATCTGGCCATTGATGTTAGTGTCATTTGAGTTGCTAAGTCGTGTCCATCTCTTTGCAATCCCATGGACTATAGCATGCCAGCTCCTTTATCTCCACTGTCTCCCAGAGTTTGCTCAAATTCATGTGCATTGAGTTGATGCTTCTATCTAACCACCTCATCCTCTGCTGCTACCTTCTCCTTTTGCTTCAACCTTTCCCAGTGAGTCAGCTCTTCTCATGAAGTGGCCAAAGTATTGGAGCTTTAGCTTCAGCAACAGTCCTTCCAATGAATATACAGGATAGATTACCTTTATGATTATCTGGTTTGATATCTTTGCAATCCAAGGGGATTTCAAAAGTCTTCTCCAAGCACCACAATTTGAAAACATCAATTCTTGATGCTCAGCCTTCTTTATGGTCCAACTATCACATCTGTACATGACTACTGGAAAAACCACAGTTTTGACTACACGGACCTTTGTCAGCAAAGTGATGTCTCTACTTTTTAATATGCTATCTATGTTTATCATATCTTTCCTTCCAAGGAGCAAGCATCTTTTTATTTCATGGCTGCAGTAACTTCCCTCAGTGATTTTTGAGTCCCCAAAAATAATATCTGCCACTGCTTCTACTTTTTCCCCTTCTATTTGCCATGAAGTGATGGGACTGAATGCCATGATCTTAGTTTTTTGAATGTTGAGTCTCAAGCCAGCATTTTCACTTTCCTCTTTCACCTTCATCTAGAGGCTGTTTAGTGCCTCTTAATTTTCTGCCATTAGAATGATATCATCTGCATATCTGAGAATGTTGTTATTCTTCTGACAATCATGATTCCAGCTTGTGATTCATCCAGCCCAGAATTTCACATGATGTACTCCACATATAAGTTAGATATGCAGGGTGACAATATACAACCTTGTCATGCATCTTTCCCAATTTTGAATCAGTCAGTTGTTCCATGTGAGGCTCTAACTATTGCTTCTGAACTGCATACAGATTTTTCAGGACACAGGTAAGGTGGTCTGGTACTCCCATCTGTTTAAGTTTTCCACAGTTTGCTGTGATCCACACAAAGGCTTTAGCACAGTCAATGTAGCAGAAGTAGATGTTTTTCTGGAACTCCCTTGCTTTCTTCATGATCCAACAAATGTTGGTAATTTGATCCCTGGTCCCTCTGCATTTTCTAAATCAAGCTTGAACACCTGGAATTTCTTAGTTCACATGCTGTTGAAGCCTAGTTTGAAGAATTTTGAACATAACCTTGCTATCATGTGAAATGAGAACAACTCTATGGTAGTTTGAACATTCTTTCGCATTGCTGTATTGGGGGGTTGGAATGAAAACTGACCTCTTCCAGTCCTGTGACCACTGCTGAGTTTTCCAAATTATTGACATATTGAGTGTAGCTCTTTAAGTCACCGGGTTTTAGGATTTTAAATAGCTCAGCTGGAATTCCTTCATCTCTACTGTTTATGCCTTGTAAGTCAATTCAGCCATGTCTGACTCTTTCCAACCAGCGTTCTCTGTCCATGGGATTCTCCAGGCAAGAATATTGGAATAGGTTGCCATGCACGCCATGCATGCCATCCCATCTCCAAGGGATCTTCCCGACCCAGGGATCAAATTTGCGTCTCATATCTCCTGCAATGGCAGAGGGTTTCTTCACCATTAGCACCACCTGGAAAGCCCTTCACCTCTACTAGCTTTGTTCATAGTATTGCTACCTGAGGCCCACTTGACTTCACACTCCAGGATGCCCAATTCTAGGTGAGACTACACCATCATAGTTATCTGGGTCATTTAGACCTTTTGTGTATAGTTCTTCTGTGTATTCTTGCCACATCTTAATCTCTTTTGCTTCTGCTAGGTCCTTGTTATTTCTGTCCTTTATTGTGCCCATCCTTACATGAAGTGTTCCCCTGATATCTCTGATTTTCTTGAAGCGATCTCTAGTCTTTCTCATTCTATTGTTTAACTCTGTTTCTTTGCATTTTTTTAAAGGCCTTCTTGTCTCTCCTTGCTATTCTCTGAAACTCTGCATTCAGTTGGGTATATCATTCCCTTTTTCCCTTGCCTTTTGTTTCTATTCTTTTCTCACTGTTTTCTTAGCCTTCTAAACAACCACTTTTCCTTCTTGCATTTCTTTTTCTTAGGGATGGTTTTGGTCATTGCCTCCTATACAGTGTTATGAAACTCCATCCATCATTCTTCAAGCTCTGTGTCTACCAGATCTAATCTCTTGAATCTATTTGTCATCTCCACTGTATAATCATAAGTGATTTGATTTAAGTCATGCCTGAATGACCTAGTGGCTTTCCCTACTTTCTTGAATTTAAGCCTAATTTTGCAATAAGGAGCTCATAATCTGACACAAGGTCAACTCCAGGTCTTGTTTTTGCTGACTGTATAGAGCTTTTCTATCTTGAACATAATCAATCTGATTTCTGTATGGACCATCTGGTGATGTCCATGTGTGGAGTCATCTCTTTGATTGTTAGAAAAGGATGTTTGCTATGACCAGCATGTTCTCTTGACAGAATTCTGTTAGTCTTTGTCCTGCTTCATTATGTAATCCAAGGCTAAACTTGCCTGTTATTCTGGGTATATCTCTTGACTTCCTACTTTTGCATTCCAATCCCATATGATGAAAAGGACATTTTTTTTTTTTTTGCATTATTTCTAGAGGGTGTTGTACATCACTACAAAAACTGGTCAGCTTCAGCTTCTTCAGCATCACTGGTTGGCACTTAAACTTGGATTACTGTGATGTTGAATCCTTTGCCTTGGAAACAAACAGAGATCATTCTGTCCTTTTTAAGACTGCACCCAAGTACTGCATTTCTAACTCTTTCATTGACTATGAGGATACTCCATTTCTTCTATGGAATTCTTGACCACAATAGTAGACATAATGGCCATCTTAATTAAATTCACCCATCCCCATCTATTTTAGTTCACTAATTTTTAAGGTGTCTGTGTTCACTCTTACCATCTCTTACTTGACCATGTCCAATTTACCTTGATTCATGGACCTAACATTCCAGGTTCCTATGCAATATTGTTCTTTACAGCATCGGACTTCACTTTTACCACCAGACACACCCACAACAGAGTGTCATTTCCACTTTGGCCCATCCACTTCATTCTTTCTGGAGCTATTAATAATGCTCTCTGTCCTTCCCTAGTAATCTATCGGACACTTTGTAACTCGAGGGCCTCATCTTTGGTGTCATATCTTTTTGCTTTTTCATACTGTTCATAGGGTTTGCATGGCAAGAATTCTGTAGTAGTTTGCCATTCTCTTCTCTAAAGGACCACATTTTGTCAGAACTCTTCACTATGACCCATCCATCTAGGGTACCCTGCATGATATGACTCACGGATACATTGAGTTATGCAAGCCCTTTCACCATGAAAAGACTGTGAAGGAGGACCACTGATGAGTAGGAATTTAATAGTGATTTAAACCAAGAAGCCTGAAGTAACTTTCTAGACATGGTATCATGGACACAAGTGTCCTGAAGTAAAGCCATGGATGATTTAGTTGCCATGTTCCATGGCTCTCAAAATAGCCAAAAAAGTTTGAGAAGAGAAAGGCCCTTTATAGACTGGACCCCTTATGACAAAGCTCCCTGTGAGAGCTGACACAGCTGAAAAAAGAGACTGCTCAGAATCTCAGCCTATTTAACTGGCTGCTAAATGAACACTGGTATGTATGTGTACCTTTTGTATGGCAGAAAGCAGAGAGATTTTTCTCATTAATATATAAACGAAACCCTCAAGACATAGAACAAGACAAAAGGAAAACTAAATCACACCAATGGCTTTCTCCTTAAAACAAATGACACAAAAGACAAAGACAAAGACAATCAGTGACCATCTCTGGGGAAAAATGATCAATAAACCAAGGGTAGTACTTTATGAATCTTTAAACCAAGAGTCACAAAGTCCAAGAAGCTAGCCTCACAAGTATTTTCTCCTGTTAATGTAAATTTAGAAAAGAGAAAAACTCTTACCAATCTCTTTTCCAACAGACCCTGAAGCCAGAGATTTATGAGACTAGCCCACATGGTAACAAATAATACCTTGTGCTGGCTTTTGTCAGGTGCCCCAGGGTCTCTTAACTACAGCAGCTTTATGGGGAGTAGTGTTCAGCCAATAAAGTTGAATCCTATCTGTTGGGGAGGAATAAATTTTCCTTTACCCTTATAGGTTCTTCTGGCTAGTCTAAAAATTAAATTGACATGAGACAGATTAACAGGAGAAAGTCAAACAAAAGTTTAATAACATGTATAGATGGCAGAGACCCAAGGAAACTTAGTAACTAGCCAAAGTGGCCCAAATCCTCACATTAAATACCATCTTCAGCAAAAGACAAAAAGGGGTGTTGTGGGTAAAGGTTTGGAACTTCAAAGGGGAGGAAGGCAATTCACATAGAGATAGAAAAGCAAATGTTTGGGAACCAAATGTTTGCAGGGCCAGGCAGAGACAATGGGATACAAAATAGACCCTGATCTCTAAGAGTTTCCTCCATGATACCTACCTAGCCAATATTCTCTGCAGATATCCCTGGTGGTAACTCTATTCCTGTAACAGAGGAATACTATCGCAATTCTTAAGGGAGTTAGCAAGAAGATCAAAGTTTCTTCTTGAGTCTTTTGGGCCATGATTATTTTCATCTTGAAATCATCTACATGCCAGATATATTTTGCCATGGCAGATTTTGTTTCCATGCAGTTCCCTAAAACTCTCTGAGTTTTGCACATTTGTACATTTTTCCTGAGGAAGTATACATGCTTTCATTGACTTCTAAAACAAGTCTATGACCAATGGAGGGCAAAAAAGTCTAGTCTGTGACCTAAACCTGACAAAAATCAAGAAATCAGGCTGAATAAAATATCTGTAAAGATTACATTTAAAAACCTCAATATTAAAATATAATTTTTTTGTTGATTATCACAATCTCTAGCTAGTGTGCTACCTAGACTAGTGGCAGATATCCTGACAAAAAATAATAGTGTTCTTTCTAAGAATCACATTCTTGGGGCCTAGTTCTCAAATAGGAATTAATCATGCAAATCCCAAAGAACACAATTTAGAGACAATTCTTGGAATCTAGCCCAGTGTTAACTCTATTTGTTCAGTTCTTTTTCATTCAATTGAAATATGAAATACAAACATTTCTATCAGTTCAGTTTAATCACTCAGTCATGTCCAACTCTTTGCGACCCCATGAATCGCAGCACGCCAGGCCTCCCTGTCCATCACCAACTCCTGGAGTTTACACAAACCCATGTGCATCGAGTCGGTGATGCCATCCAGCCATCTCATCCTCTGTCATCCGCTTCTCCTCCTGCCCCCAATCCCTCCCAGCATCAGGGTCTTTCCCAGTGAGTCAACTCTTCGCATGAGGTGGCCAAAGTACTGGAGTTTCACCTTCAACATTAGTTTTTCCCGTAAACACCCAGGACTGATCTCCTTTAGGATGGTCTGGTTGGATCTCCTTCCAGTCCAAGGGATTCTCAAGGGTCTTCTCCAACACCACAGTTCAAAAGCACCAATTCTTCGGCACTCAGCTTTCTTCACAGTCCAACTCTCACATCCATACGTGACCACAGGAAAAACCATAGCCTTGACTAGACGGACCTTTGTAGGCAAAGTAATATCTCTGCTTTTGAATATGCTATCTAGGTGGGTCATAACTTTCCTTCCAAGGAGTAAGTGTCTTTTAATTTCATGGGTGCAGTCACCATCTGCAGTGATTTTGGAGTCCAGAAAAATAATGTCTGACGCTGTTTCTACTGTTTCCTCATCTATTTGCCATGAAGTGATGGGACCAAATGCCATGAACTTAGTTTTCTGAATGTTGAGTTTTAAGCCAACTTTTTCACTCTCCTCTTTCATTTTCAAGAGCCTTTTTAGTTCCTCTTCACTTTCTGCCATAAGGGTGGTGTCATTTGCATGTCTGAGGTTATTGATATCTCTCCTTCAATCTTGATTCCAGCCTATGCTTCCTCCAGCCCAGCATTTCTCATGATGTACATTTCTATATATATATATAACTTAATTACATATATGTCATCCAAACTCCAAAATAAAGACAAGAAATCCCTCATTATAAAAGTGGTTTTCAAATTCTCATTATAAATCTTGCTGGGTCTAAATTGTCTTTTCACATTACATAATTTTCCCTCTGAATTTTGATATTAAATTATTGATCAATAGTGCCACTTTTTTTCTTTCTTTTCTTTCCTTTTTTTAAAAAATTTTACTTTGATCCTTTTGTAGTTCATGAACATGATGATTGGGTGTTCACGCAGTATGAGTGACATGCGCCTCCCCACAAACCTTGTTACGACACCGGCACATTACCCATCTGACGTGAAAAAAAGAAAAAAAAAAATTTTACTTTATTTTACTTTGCAATACTGTATTGATTTTGCCATACATCAACATGAATCTGCCACTGGTGTACATGAGTTCCCAATCCTGAACCCCCCTCCCACCTCCCTCTCCATACCATCTCTCTGGGTCATCCCAGTGCACCAGCCCCAAGCATCCTGTATCCTGCATTGAACCTAGACTGGCGATTCATTTCTCACATGATATTATACATTTTTCAATGCCATTCTCCCAAATCATCCCACCCTTTCCTTCTCCCACAGAGTCCAAAATTCTGTCCTATACATCTGTGTCTCTTTTGCTGTCTTGCATACAGGGTTATCATTACCATCTTTCTAAATTCTATATAT
This sequence comes from Redunca redunca, assembly GCA_006410935.1. Taxonomy (NCBI): domain Eukaryota; kingdom Metazoa; phylum Chordata; class Mammalia; order Artiodactyla; family Bovidae; genus Redunca; species Redunca redunca. The sequence goes on along the minus strand of SJYQ01002320.1, from coordinate 113,552 downwards.
ATATGTGTTAGTATACTGTATTGGTGTTTTTCTTTCTGGCTTACTTCACTCTGTATAATCGGCTCTAGTTTCATCCACCTCATTAGAACTGATTCAAATGTATTCTTTTTAATGGCTGAGTAATACTCCATTGTGTATATGTACCACAGCTTTCTTATCCATTTATCTGCTGATGGACATTTAGGCAATGGACAGTGCATTGGACTTCCAATAGTGCCACTTTATGCAAACCTTAACTGTCATCACATAAGCAAACTGGAGTGAAACCTTAATATTTTTTCTAAAAATGTCTGCATATACATATAGAACAACTTGGCCCAAATTCTTCCTTTGGAAATGAGCGCACAAACCCAATGAAGCAAAAAAAAGGCTTGTGCTTATTTACTGGAAGGAAAAACTTGAGGGAAGAATAGTAAGAGCATACTACAAGTTAAACTGAAAACAGTGGAACATTGATAAATGCTAAGAATTAGCTAGTCTTCCAGGCCTACATAGCAGATAAAGGGTAAAACTGTGAAACAAATATCTTTCCATAAATCAGATTTATTTAGTTATTTGATAGCCTATTGATTTTATTCACTTTCTATATTAAAGTAATTAAATAGTTCTTTTTCTCAGTTAGTCCTGAGCATCTGTATTTGTAATAAATGGTTCTAACATTTAAATCAAGATTGAAAACCACTGTAGTACACTAAATCTACTTAATTCTCCCTTTTGGTTGGGCATGTAAGTTGCTTTCAAAGTTTTGTTATATAAACATGCTATAACATTTATCATANTCCTTCTTTATAAGGATAATAAAGCATTAGCAAAATTACACAGTAGTTTAGACAAAAAAAATCCATTAAGCCCATATATTATTGATATCAGAGACAATAATGAAGCATTCATCCTACTAAGTAAAATGTAATTAATTTTGCTTTAACTAAACTAAATATAATATTGCTGACTATTTATTTTAGAAATTATATATACCCTAAATTTCTTATGTACAAACAATAACTCTATCTAAAGCTTGTATATCAGTCCTTTATGATAATAATCTCAAATCCAGGAAAACATGAGTACTTTATTAAACAAATCTTTCAAGTTTTCTCTATATGAATGTTAATATCTTACTAACAGAAAAAAATAAACTATAAGAATTATGGTCTAGAAGTAAATACAATGAGTAAGGCATAAAGTAAGCATAAAAGAATATCTAAATCTATAGACTAATAATAAATTACTTATGGGAGGATAGAGAGGAAAATATAAATATCTTAGCCTGAATTAAGCCTGCTTTCAACAAGAAAATCTTAATTTGCATTAAATTAATTTATACAAAATTAACAAATGGAAAAAGTTTAAGTCTGTTAGTTCCCATTCTATAGCTTTTGTTTAGTTAACAAAAATGGGCCCCAGAGGCTTGGGCAATGAGAGATAGATTTCGTAATCTCAAACTCAATTGAACAACAATTCAGGAATAAAAACCCTTGAAATTTTTCCAGAGTTCCTGGAATTTGACTGGGTGAGCATTTTTGTTTCAACTCTGAATAGTGTTCCCCATCATCTCACCACCATGAAAAACCTATTTGGACAGGGGTTTTTCTTACCTAGGATTCTGCTAAGTCATAAAAGGACAAGGCAAAGAAGTATGTTACATAGCTCCTGTTGTAGTCTATAAACGGTCATGGTCAACATACCTGGGCTCTCAAATGTGGTTTACATCTCTAGCAAAAAAATTCGATCACTTGTTGTTTCTTCCTCTCTTTCCATTTTTAAAAGCAATTTGTTTCATTTGTTTATTCTTTAAAAGCTGCATTTAATAGAATGAAGGGAATAATTAATGTAAAAAATAACCCTCAATATTTTTCTTTTTCTTATCTGCTTGGCAGATCACTATTGCAATTTCTCTAATGCTTAATCAAGACAAGAATATTCTCATCATCAATTTTAGTTTGTTGACATAGATTTCAAAATCTATGTCTGAAATGTATGAAGGGAATTTCAAAGCAATAGTAAAATGTGCTGCAGCAAGGATCTGCTTTCTATGTCCTTTATTTTCCTGACTCCTTCTGAGTTCCTTAGGCTTGCTTGTAATTCTGTCTTCAGTGTTCCTTTCCCTTTTTACCTGGATAAAAAATGGTTTTTAATCTAATCTAGAAAACTGAGTAAAGTAACTTTAGGTGTGTGCATGCTCAGTTGTGTCCAACTCTTTGTGACCCCAGGGACTATAGACCATCATAAGTAACTTTATGTACATTTTAAAAGTCAGTTTAAAAGTCAGTTGATGATTCTTATTAGTAATGTGTAAAAGTGACGCATTCCATAAAGTAGAGCAGATGTTCAAATGGTCCTTACAGATGCGGTTTGTGCTGTATTGTAAATAGCAATCTAAGGAAACCTTTAGACCTAAACTGATTACATAAAGAAATTACATCTTTAGTCAATTACAGAAAATAGCAAGCCTTTTTAAAAGGCAAAGGAATCTTGAAATCCTAAAGTGAAAGTGAAGTCATGTCCAACTCTCTGGAACCCCATGGACTGTAGCTTACCAGGATCCTCTGTCCCTGGGATTCTCCAGGCAAGAGTACTAGAGTGGGTTGTCATTTCTTTCTCCAGGGGATCTTTCTGAACCAGCCATCAAACCCAGGTCTCCTGCATTGTAGGCAGGTGCTTTACCATCTGAGCCATCAGGGAAGTCCTCAAAATTCTGAAGATTGTCCCTAAATATTCTTTATAAAGTGCCTTCATTTATGGAAAGTACACTGTACATGTGATAGTATTAAGTGAATTCTATTGAGGAACCAAAGGAAAATGTGGATTAATTGTGAACTGGGCAGTGACTTAACCTACTGGTCAAGAGTGTTATATTGACTAATATAGATATACTTTATATACGTGCACATATATGGATAGCAGTGTGAAACTGAGCTGTTTTTACATGGCCTATTAGATGTTATTAGAAAGACAATGTCTTAGAAAAACTTTGTAGGAAGCTTTATTCCAAACAATTTTCTCAACATAAAGCTTTTTTTCCTTATCCATTTTTTAATTTTGCTTTTTTGTTTTCTATTGTGCTGTGAAACTGTTTTTGGATATGGCTAATAACCTTGTTAAATAACCCTCTCATGAAATGATTACAGTTTTATCAAAGGAGTGGTCTAAACCAACATATAAAATAATTGGGATAGCACTTTACTGAAAAAGAATCTGATAGAAACGTTTAAGACTAAAATAAAATGGATTATAAAAACATTTTCTTCCAAAAGAGAAAACTTTTGTTAGTTTCAATTCACTGAAAGACAAATTTAGTTTCTGTGGAAAATAAACAATTCTTTTCTCCTAACAGCATTTTTTAAAAAATAGATGTCTCTAGCCACACTGAGTTTTCATTTATTCCTACATTGCAATCTGGTCCTTTTGCTGATTAAACTGATAACTTTTCACTTCAGGAAGTATATAACTTATTTTACACCACTAGCATGGGACTTACTTCGGAGTGTGGGAACAGCTAACTATTTAATTAGCACTTAGTAAATGGCAATCTAACTCTTAGAAAGTGTTCATCCTCTCAAAGTATGTGGTTTACTCATGGGAAATATTTACTCTCCAAGTGGATCAGACCATACAACACTGGAAAATGGACATAACTTACCTGAAATATTACAAACACATTTTAAGAGAATAAATATTTTAATAAGCTGATTTGTGGTGAAACAAACAATGCATTTTATTAATCAAATAAATGATATTTCACTTGCAAATCAATGTTCAAATGCTATCCATTAACATGAGGTTGTTTTTATTTTATTATTAATTATTAAGTATAATAAATTATTAAACATAATTATTAATTTGTCATTAATCAATCACCAAACTGGGCAATTATCAAACAGAATGGCACAAACTGAACCCAAAGTCTCTCAGTATATAAGCCACTCACTAGATTTAACAGACATTTCATTAAATGCTGGAAAAACTTTTTTAAAAAGTTAATGGTTCAATTAAAACCTGTACCTTGAAAACAAGAAAGAAACCAAGTACATGGGAAGCAAAACCCATGACACATTTTTTTTAATCCTCTTAGAGAATGAATATTAGAATATGCCCCCCTTATCCCCTATAGAGATACACATGGAAGAAATCTAATCTAGTGTTTGTTTGCCCATATCACATGCAGCATATTTTGCTGGGGTTTAATTATATAATTTAATCAATCAAGTTGGATGTATGATCCTGTTTTCTAAATAGCATCTAGTGACTTTAAAAATCAACACAGAATTCAAATATAATTTCCCTGAGAGCTGCTACTACCGTTCTTTTGACCATCATCCTATGACTTCCAGACCAGAAAACTGAACCAATACAAATAATAGAAGGAATAATAATTAACCCATACTTTTTGTTAGGAAGCCAGTACACAAAAATTAGTTGCAGATTTGTTGATTTTTTGTGCAATTATATTTTTCCTTCTTGGAATGTATTTTCATTTTTTTTCCTATTGGTCATTGACATTCTAGAAGCAAGGGAATTCAAGACACAATCATTCTCAATTACTAGTAAATTTAAGTTTATTACTGTTTTGCAAAAAAAAAAAAAATTCATGTAATTGGTTGATGTTGATGTCAGTTACTTGATAATAAATGAACTGTGAAAGTGAATAGCACCAAATACCATGGGTTTAATATACTTTGAAGGAAATTACAATTGCCTGGTAGAAGGGGCTGCAGGATGACAAAATGAGAGGTTTATTTAGCATCTGGGAGAAGCTTATAAAAGAGCTTAAACCCTCATTCCTTCTAACATCTTAACAGCTGTGCAGTTTCTTACAAGATATGTTTTATCGTTTCAAGAAATGCTGTTAACCTCGCAGTTTTAAAACTGAATGAACAAGGCCTCTTGGACAAATTGAAAAACAAATGGTGGTACGACAAAGGAGAATGTGGCAGCGGGGGAGGTGACTCCAAGGTTAGCCTCAATGTCACCAAGAGCGGGTAACTGTGTGAAGTAATAGGTGCATCTGCTAGGAGACGCAATTCAGACCTGCGAATACCGTGGGAATTGCCAGTCAAATCCCTTCACAAACTTAAGTATGCAATTACTGTCAAAGCAAAAATATTTGCAGACAATATCAATTTGGGAACTAACTAAAAGTGTCACTTAAATCTCCGGTTTGGAAGAAGTTACAGATCAGGCATAGTCCTAGGAACCTTGGTGTTAGAAAGCAGGCTTTTGAAAGTGATGAGGAGAGAGAACAGAAAGGGTCAATCTGTCTTGTTTTCTTCACCAGAGCTGCCACAAAATAGTTTTGAAAAATAGCAATAGTCTAGCCTCACCTAGACCAGGTACCTTCCAGAAAGACACTTCTCCATGTAAAACTGTCAGGCTTTCATTAAACAGCAAATTACATAACAAATCAAAAGAAATTATGAAGTATATGCTTCTGCCTTCCATAAATGAATCAAATTAAAGAAAGATCAGATTTTAAAAACAAGACCAACTCAGCTTTATCTTTACCACATCCATGTCATATTTCCAACTTCATAAAATAATGTTTTATTTTTATTTCTAAGCAGTGTCTTTTAAAAAAAGGTATACAGTTAGCAGAAATTATTAACCAGTGTTTCAGAGCTATTCTTCACTGTAGGTAGACTTAAAGCAATCTAGAGATGGGAATATTCTGACTGAATTTCTTTCCTCACATATCTTCAATTGGTATGTAAGAACATTAAAAATTTTAAAGTATACATTCTTGTCTTTCTTTTAAATTCTAGAGTACTGCCCGAAACAAGAAGCCCTGCTCTTCTTCAGGTTCTTCCCTGGGCTACAAATTCTCTCACTTGGCTGGCCACCAAGCCCAAAGCTCTATTTAAAAGGAGCATCTGTCTATTTTACATATAATAATATAAAACTATTGCAAAATTTTAAAGTAATTATCCTCCAATTAAAATAATTATTTTTTAAGAAAAGGAGTATCTGTCAAGGAAACTGCTAACCTCACCCTCTTTCAATGCTGATAACTTCCCCCTTGATCCTGATCTGAAAAGTCTTTCAAATTCAGCTCCGTTGTGCATCCTGCCAGCCCTGTTGCAGGAAGACAAAGAATAAACTTTGCCAAATGATCATTTTGGCAATAGAAGGAGGCATGAAAGAAGATGAAAAAACAAAATGGTGTGGACACAGTTCTCATCATTCATCTACTATCCCGAGGGAGAATATGAGCCCCCTAGAGAGTCATCAGGGTTCTTCTGAGAAGATTCCCCTTTAAGGCACCTACATTCAAGACACCAACTGTTTGTTTTCTTTAGGAGTGTTAACTCTTTTGTATTTTGGTGCCCCAACTTGCCTAGAACATTTCGGTCATTTTCATAAAATATAAACACACACATAAACAGAAAATTACTCATTTACAATAATAACCTCTCCTCTATGCAAATTAGAAATGTAAGAAAATGTACTTAATAGAACCAGAGAAAACAAAATTGAAGATATTCTATTCAGTTAGAAAAAGAAATTGTTTGCAAATTTATAGTTTTTGTCACAATTATAAACAAAGTATAACATTGCTTAACATATAAAGTTTTCCATAAAAGTAAATAATGAATTCCTGTTTTAGTGTACATTAAAGGCTCTTTCCACAGAAAAATAAGCAAACAGAAACAGAAATGTACACATAATGGAAAAAAATCTATGTAACAAAAATCATTTTAATTTATTTAATAAGGGANAGGGATTGGACAGCTCAATTGAATTTAATCTATTTGCATCCAACACATTGTTTGGTACATAATGGACACCAAGTCAATATTTGTCATCTAAAGAAATAAATACGAAACTAACCTTGTAGTTTTCAAAAAATCAAACTGCTTGCCCCTGTTACTTTCACCAAACATAAACTCTAAGATAATATTTTAAATTTTTTTAGATATAAATTTAAGATATGAAAATATTATTTCATATCCTAATAAGTCATTTTCTGAAATGCTATAAAAACATAAAATGCATGTTAATTATTATGTTCTATTTTCCCTCAAGAATTTTGATTTCATAGCACAAAAAAATTTTAGTAGGTTGTGTACTGATATAATATTTGTCACCAACAGAATGGGTAATTATAATACCACCTTTAGGAGAAGGTGAGGGGCAGGGAGCCCTGGCATGCTGCAGTCCATGGGGTCACAAAGACTCGAACACAACTGGGTAACTGAACAACAATAATTCTGCATCTATTTTTAAACATGATATTTTAAATGGCCTGACTTAACTTAGAATCAAAGTAAACTACCAGGAGGCAGTTGCTGCTTTTTAAATTTTGTTCTGTACCTTCTCTGGCTGACTGATTTTCTTTTTGAACTTACCTCACCCCTTCCATTTGGCCTGATCTTTATTGAAAAAGGTAAAAGGAGGAAAAATACTGACTTGGAAGATGATGCTGGCTTATGGGCTTTGATAAGTATAAAGCCAAAGCAGAAGAGAAGATTAAATGCTGCCAGTTTATCTACAATGCACATTGTATACAGTACACATTCAGAGATCTCATCACAAGTATACAATTATTTGATGTGATCTCATTTTGAGATATACAGTCTTAGTAGGAAAAACTTAACTTTCCTAACAGTGACTCATCTGGTGAAGGGGGGAAAGCATGGAAAGCTGTACCACACATGAATAGGTTCCAGTGAGGAGCCAATTGATCCACCTGTTATTTACAGGACTGTAACAAGGAAAGACATCTCCAGACTTTCACACAATGACATAATAATAAAGTTGTGTTTTACCTGGGCCATGCACCAATATCTGTGGGTAAAAAAAAAAAGTACTATTTTTTCCATCAAGGAGCTTATGATTTAATATAATCAACAACTAAATTATTTAGAGTCACAGTGACAGCTTCCATTTGCACCCCATGGCTACAAAATAATCAGCTCAACTGATAGCCATTCCCAGAACATGACCAAAGTAGCCCTCAACCAGTGGCTCCACAAAAGAAATAAGGAAAAAAGTCTGATATGTAAAATGAAATAAAGAGAAAAGGCATGATTTGGGAGAGGATGAATTTGTTTGTATGAAAAATTACTCATTTGAATGCTATTGTGCTGTGGCCATTTTTATCATCATAAGAAAACCATACTCATTTTTGTGAATAACAAAAATCCCCTAATTGACAATGAACCAAATTATAAGTTTCACTGCAGTGTCTAAAATATATCCCCTTTGATTAATCTGATATGATTTAGTCTAAGCACAAACCATACACAGAATTTTATCCCTATTTCTTTGTGAATTGTTTAAACCAGGTTCTAATAGGAAATTTTGGCAATGCTTATAAACATTAATGACCATAATGCTAATACTATCTACAAAACTATTGAATTTTTGCTTGTTTTATACTTTATTCTCCTCATATATATATAACATATATATACATATAAGCATACTCATAGATATAGATATTTATATTAAAGCCATTTTGTAAACGTGATTACCAAATAATGATTTCTTTAGGAGTATAGTAAATCACATAATATCCAGTTTTTATTTTGACACTTTAAAGAATACAGCCTGATTTTAAAATATGTTATACTTGCAAATGGCCTTCTCCACAGCCATTGAAACCAATGCAATAATAAAGGAAATATTATGGAAAACATGCATTCATAAGCAGGAAAAAATGTATTAAACAAAGATCAATCAGGAAGCTAACCCTTAGAGAAGGACTCTCCTAGTAATGAATTCCTTGCTCAGTGTCTGACATTCCACCACTTGACCATTAAGTTTAGTTATTGATAAATATCTTATACTCAAAATTCTAATCTAATTTTATCCTCTAAAACCAGATTACTGGAGTGAATAGCAGAAAGGACAAAGAGGGAAGGGAAAAATGAAGCAGGTAGGAAAAATGAAGCAGGTAGGAGAAATGATACCTTAGGAAGGGAGAGAGGTAAGTCAAAGGCAGTCTTCATTTAATCCATAGTTTTGCGTTCAGCTTCCCTTCTATAAGAAACTTTAAGGAAACTGCTTTCAGTTTCCTTCTCTTTTCAGCATTAAATCTTCCTCTTCCCACCACAACCCATTCAAGAAGTGCAATGTGGGCTAATATAATGTACTCTATGCTTGTGTGCTCAGTCGCTTAAGTCATGTCCAACTCCTTGTGCCCCCAAGGACTGTAACCTGCCAGGGTTCTTTGTCCATGGGATTTTCCAGGCAAGAACACTGGAATGGGTTGCCATTTCCTACTCCAATAATGTACTCTGTACATGTGTTAAAAAGGCTTTAGTAGGCTAGCTTGAAGACCAAAAAACCCTTAGTATCAGTTTGAAAAAGTGCTTGTCCTGGATTCAAAATAATTCAAAAGTAATAATTTTACAGAGCACCTAACCTGAGTCATATACCCTTGTAAATATTTTACAAAGATGAATGACATGTCTTCTATTCTCGAAGTTCACAGTTCACCAACCAACACGCAGGTGTGGTTTTATAACAATCACTTAATAAATGAAAGCAGTAGATGTATGTGGACATGGGGGCGGTTATAGATAGTAAAATCTAGATTAACTGGGGCTAACCAGGACTCCAGTTATTCATAATCCTCACCTCACCCCACCCCCAAACTCAGTTTTTAGTACAAAGTTTTAAATCATGCTAATGTTAGATTTTAATACAAAAAAGTAATATAATATTCTAGGAATGTGGCAATTGCATATTTTTAAATTGAACAATAAACCTTGTAAGATCTTATAACACTGATACAAAAATTAAGTTGAATTCAAAAACCATATAGCTGAAAAGAAAAACATACTTTAGAAACTTTTTTCAGAACCAACAATACCTTAAAAAAGTGAATTTTAGTTTAACTGTTAATCAGAAAACTCAACAAACCAGAAATTCCTATTTCTTGAGTCTTCTGTTGTTAATATTTTTAATTACACAGGCTATGAAAGTAGACCATTACAAACCCTGATTCAGCTCCTTCCTAGATGTGCCTAGATGAGTTAACCTTTCTGTGTTTTGATTTCCTCAGTTGTAAAATACAGGTGATAATAGCAACTAAACGTGTAAAATACTTTTAATAGTCCTTTGGTACACAGTAAGTGCTCAGTAAGTGTTAGGAATCATCATCAGCATCATTATTAGTGCATTACCTAGTTGTGTAGATAGGTTTGTGGAATTAATTCCCTTGTAACCAAATAGATATATACTGTGTTTCTCCAAATGGATCCAACATTTCCTAGAAGTGAGGCATTAGGCGATACAGCCAGACAAAATGATTGTGGCAGCCTTAAAAATGTCAAGAGGAATGCAAGCAGTCTCTCTTTGAATGTTTGTAAAAAGCAAAAAGAAATGAAAACCAAACAACCACAAAAACAGAATAATAATATCTGTTGTTATAATAACAGAAGGTCCTACGTTTTACTGCTTGCCATCCATCTCAGCCTTTACTCTACACATAGAGGTTAACATGGGAATGAAAGAAGAATTCTTAGATTCCTCAGAACACTCATACTGACTGACCAGTGAACATGTCCTCTCTCAGACTCCTTGTATAATATTTAGTATTGAAGGACTCAAGGACGATAGAAAAAAGAAAAGGAATTTTATAGTATGAAGAGTCTATTTATAAAAATCTTGGTTATTCCTAATCTATATTTGTTGGTAAGAATTTATAGAGTATAAAATAGTCACTGCACTTCGGAATATATTCATATGATAGATTTAAGATAGATGAAAATTATTTCTGGTGATATTTAAGTTAAATACTGCAATTGAGAAGGAAAATATCAGCGCTGGCTTACACTTTAAAATAATGATTTACATATTTGTCTTATAAGGGCTTTCTTCTGCATGAGGTAGCTCTGTGTCAGTAACACTTGAATCAGAATCACCCTCCTCTTTAAATTAGGTCTTGGATGAGAGGTGGCAGAGGAGTCAATTTAATGATAGATACTTACAGTATCCGTACTTTTAAAGCATAAAGCAAAATTCCATTAGCTGAATAATGATGCCTGCGAGAAACCAGTCCTATCTAGCTTCTATTTTTTTAAGTCTATGAACCTATAGCCACTTTTGAAGAGATTCTAGATTTTGAGTGACTCTACATTTATGGTGGGAAAATTGAAAATGCTGAAGAAGCCCAATCCAGGCTAATAGTTTTGGATTCACAGTAATTGCATACATTTTATTTAAAAATCCTCCCTAGCAGTATGTGCCTGTTACCTAAAGCGATGGAGCAGGCCCCAGTTTTATGTCTGATTCGAAACCTGGGCCTACAGTACAAGACATAACACCTACTGTGGCCTCTGCTCTGTCACTTTGCCATGCGATTCTAATGTAGTTTTACTTGAATAACATAAAATAACATATATAATGTTATTTATGTTATTTTCCACGTGAAGAACTCCTGTAAACCTTGCCGTTTTGAAACTCAGTGAGGCAGGCGTCTTAGACAAGCTGAAAAACAAATGGTGGTACGATAAAGGTGAATGTGGACCCAAGGACTCTGGAAGCAAGGTCAGTCACTGCAGTTCGGGGCCTCCTCTTGTGTTCACAAAGCAGTAAATGGGAGCAATTGTCAAGAGTATATGCAAACAGTAAAAACTAAATGTTTCTCTATACCTATCTAGACTAGAAACTAATGCAATGATTTAAGGCACAGGGATTATCTTTTCAGAAAATTGCAAACTGCTCCCCAGTATTAAGGCTTTTAAATAAACTTAAATTAACTATAAATATATATAAAAAAATAAAATTCCTATGTTATTCTCAAATATACGTACCACTAATAACAGTAGTGCTTTCCGGTTTGATTTTTGTTTGTTTTGGAGGCAAAGAATATCAAATCTGTTATTTCAAGAACTGATGTATTCTCAAAACAGGAAATGGGAAATTGGTCAATAGTCTTCTACAGAAAGAAAATTTTAAATATTAAATATTTCTTATTCAGAAGTTCAGTCTTATGTCACTGTTTTGCCAATCATTCCACTTTAGTTTGAAGATGATCTGTTATATTTTCGTTCTGACAGATAAACAGAGTTAAATTTTCCAATTCTGTTCTATCAAAATGATTTTAATAAATCAGTTTATGAATAATACCCTCAACTTCGAAGATCTCATTCATGCAGAGATCTTATATCAATTATTTTTAGAACAATACAGGAAGTTATAAGTCTGATTCTGTTGAGTACAAATGACAATAGTGTTATAGTTATGTTTTCTTTTAAAAAACAAACTGTAGCAGTTTATCAGTGAATATAAATACCTGCATAAATTAATAGGACGTAATGCTTGAAAGCCATGGTTGAGGATTTTTGAAATATTTTTTCTGTATCTTCTTGTAGAAAGAAAAAATCTATTAGCTATCCTATGACAGTAAATAAGTGAGTTACATATATAGGAAAACTTCAGTTAATTTAAGAAAGAGATAAAGTAATATTAACTGATCTCTTTTCAAGCATCTCCCTGTGTTTTAATCATTTCTGTCTGCCTTTGAACCAGAGTGGAATGAGACAAGCTTGGCCAAATAATGAAAAAGCTATTTCAAACCCTTATGTAAAGTTAGAAAAGCACAACTACTTAATTTTTTAAATGAAGTTATCCTAAATTTTTGCTCTAATCAGTTGATATCATGGCTAAGTGGATATAGTGTGCATAATATTTATTTAAGTTAAACATTCTCCTAATAAAACTAATTAAGTTTGCACAAGACACACAACTGAGAAGATGATGGCCTCAGGGCATTCTTCAGGTAGTCAACCTAAAATACCTACTCAAATAATTTTATATAATATATATTTACAATTTATGAAAAATATGAAGTATTGTTATCATTTTAATATCTTCCAATAATATGCTTGACTATTTCTGAATTTATTATAAAATAATATGTATATGAAAGCTCTGGACAATATA
>SJYQ01002320.1:54348-91961 GCA_006410935.1 Redunca redunca | reverse complement strand
CAGTAGGCTAGAGTACATAGCATCTGTAAAACCAAATGCAAATTTAATCAGTGGTATGTGTATGTATTTTCTAAACAGATAGTACCAGAAATCTTTTCAAAAGAGAACTGCTCTTTAAGAAAATATTTTGATAAATTATGAAGAGCAAGAGATGAAATTTGGAAATTATATCTCAAAAAAAACAAAGAGCTAAATTACTTTTCATGAAATAAGAATAAACAAGTTTATTTATTTATCTTGCTTTGATTTTATTTCCTTTGGGTGAAAAAATGGACTGAGAAATGAAAAATAAAAGATAAGGGAAAAATGGAACATTAAGAGAGTAAAAACTTAGGTAAAAGGCCAATAGGAATCCCCTGGGTAACCAAAAACATATGAGAACAGGAATGTATGGCATATGATTTTCCCATGGTAGGTATTTAATTTTTGATGTATTTCTTCTTCTCATGACCTGCATATTAAAATTTTCTACATGCCCCAGACTGGTATTTTTGGTTGGATTAAAGGAGGGATTCAAGGAGAAACTTCTAAATCCTGTGGCTTGATGCTAGGCCAAAAGTAACCCTAATAATATGTCTCTTTCCCACAAAAAAATAAATAAATAAATAAGTGCAGAAACCTAGATTGAGACTTGTCCTTCTGCATGGCAAAGAATGAAGGTTCATTTTATTTTTTTCTGAATCTGAAGAAACACATAACTGTTTTTTAGCCGACTGTGCTGGCTTAAAAGTATCATAAACAACAAAATAAAGCATAAAATATAGATTGTTATTCAATTATATAATAACATCATTAAGTAAATAATCTATTAAGTTATAATGTCCAATTCATGGCTTGAGTGAAGAATTTATTTACAAGATTTGTAATCCTATAATCCTAAACACAAAGAGAATCTACTTAAGTAAATTATTATAACTTCTCTCTCAGAGTTTATACATTTGACCAACACTTATCAAGTTCCTAAACATTTAGTAATGGCTGAAATCTGTGTCACTGGCAATCACTGTTTCAATATATGATTGATTGAGCTCACTGACTAAATGAATGAAGGAATTAATGAGTGAAGACCAGTTAAAGATATTCATGATCATTGCCTATACAGAAATTTCTGCCAGCTCCTTAGCTAATTTTCAGCATAAATGTGAATGCTTTCAATATTTTCTAACAAAGAAGGTATTAGAAATAATTTAGACCATATCTGTTTCCATCTTGAGATTGACATTAGTCACTGAAAACTGGTGCTGTTTCAAACTTTTTAAATGTGGGGGTTGATTAATTCTGTCTGAGACTTTCTCAATGTCATCCTTCCCAACAATATTCTGTTTCTAACTCTAAATACAATAAAAGTCTAACAGCATCATTAATCTTCTAAGACCACCGTCAGACAAAGTCAAAGCTTCCAGATCTTTGGGTGTTAGATGTGTACAGGAACTTCTGATACTTTGACTTAAGCTTCAGTTGAAATGTTCAATCCACTAGGCCTACACGCGAGCCCATTCTGTCACAAGCTACACTTTGAAGTTATCCCAATAGACTCTCTCTCTCTCATTCCACATTTTCCTTCTTACATTATCCTGTGCTTCTCATATTTCCATTCATCTTCTCACTGTTTTTCCCCTCTCCCTGACTTTGCCATCCTTCTTCTTAGCATCCCCATTAGAAAGTCAGGAAACTCCTGACAGCTACAGTCTCTCCCCAGAGCACTGCCCAATATCCTAATAATGTCAGTCTACATAGAGCAATAGAACTTAGAAGGAAAAAGGATGGCAATCCTTACACTTACAAATCTTCTCCCATGCATAAAAAACCCTTCTTCTTTGAAGTGTATATCATGTAAACATGCAGTCACAATGGGCTGCCTACTTAGCCATTTTGTCTGCTGATTTCTTTGTCATTGCCTCATCAAGGACTATGGCATTTGGCTTATTCTTTTTTTCCAAGTTCTATTATCATCTTGAACAACTTCAAGGTCAATGTATGGAAGCCTTGGCTCTGCAGTTCTTCTACTCTATGTTAAGTCACCCGTACTAATAGACATGTAGCAGACCTTATGATCATTTACCTTCCCATCTTCCTCCAGATAATGACTCAATTCTCTCCTTCCTTTCATACCCTAGTCACTGAAAAGAGTGACCTTTTTTTCTCTTATTTAATCCCTCTATATAGTTTTCCCTTAATCCCCTGTTTATTCTTTCTCATTCTATTTTATGTTCCTTATTACCTCCAATCAAACCTGTTGATATTACCCAGGGTTGGGTTGTAGCCTCTTTTTTCTTCTCAGGACATAAATCACCCAGCTGATTTCACCATCATTAAGATGTCCATAAACATCTATTTATTAGCTCAGAAATCCTTATTAGAATTCCAGCCTCACTTATCCAATTTTCTAGTGGTTAGCTCTTTTTTACTTAATTGCAACTTGTCAAACTTTCACTCTACATTCCTCCTGCTGCTGCTGCTAAGTTGCTTCAGTCGTGTCCAACTCTGCAACCCCATAGACGGAAGCCCACCAGGCTCCCCCATCCCTGGGATTCTCCTGGCAAGAACACTGGAGTGGGTTGCCATTTCCTTCTCCAATGCATGAAAGTGAAAAGTGAAAGTGAAGTCGCTCAGTTGTGTTATCCGACTCTTAGCAACCCCATGGACTGCAGCCTACCAGGCTCCTCCATCCATGGGATTTTCCAGGCAAGAGTACTTGGGTTCTACCTCCTTTTATATCCCTTGTCTCAGTGAGTGGCACTAACATTTATCTCATCTCCCAAATTAAAAAAGTGGGAATGATTCCAGAATGCTTTTCTTCATCATTCTCACATATAATTAATTGACATCTTAACTTTCTTCCATACTCTAAATATCTCCTTACTCTGTCCCATGCTCTTCATCCATACAATGGCTGACTTAATCAAAGATTCCATCTCTCACTGTTACTACTACAGTTGTATCCTATTAGGTTTCCTTGCTTCCTTTCTAAGTTATATCTTCCTTAGTCCATTTTCTATGTGGCTGCCAGAACAAATTTTCTAAAACATAAATATGATCCTATTACCTTCCTGATTAAAATAACTCAGTGTCCATTCTGTGAGACCTATAAATATCTCTGGTATGTTCTCTCATCTACACTTCATTCCATTAACACCAAACTACTGTAACAGCTTGTTTTCAGCATACTTCATGTTCTTTCTCTTTTAAGTTTTGCCAATTATTACTTCTATCTGAAATATGTTTGTTTCAGAAAGGATTCCTAACCAACAGAACCACTTTCATCCAGTTAAGCAAAAAGTGAATTTATTAATAACTACTAGAGAATTCACAGAACTTCTGGGAAACACAGAGAGTCAGACCTGAAGGAAAAGCAGCCAGGAATAATGCATAAATTATATCTCTGATCTGCCCCTAACCACCGGTGGACACATATATCAGAACAAGGACACTGGACGAGAGACACTGTTGTTAGGACTTCTGTTTCAATTGCCTCTGAAGATGAGGTGCCTTCCAGCATATTCTTTCACCTTCTCAGGAAATAGGCTCCAAGTATGACCTCTTTCCAATTAAAATTTCAGGCATGAATATTTAACTGGTGGTTTTAGGTGACAACTTGGTTCTCTTCTTCCTTTTGCACCCTAGGGAGACAGGGAAACCAAACACTGGCTTCCACTTTAGGGAAATATATTATGGAAAATAAATGTAAGAAGATATTCAAAAGAAGCTGAGTGGGCACAAAGTATGGCATATATCATCTGTCCCTTTGTGCCTAATTCCTACTCATCCAGCAAGGATGATGGATTGTAGAAATCATATGTTTGGGTATACATTCCTGATTATCTCAGTTTGGAGATTCCTCTTTTTTATTTACCTATGTCCTGTGAGGCCTGGCGTGCTGCAATTCATGGGGTCGCAAAGAGTCGGACACGACTGAGTGACTGAACTGAACTGAACTATGTGTACCTCTATAATAAGATTTATGCCACTGTTGTTGTTCAGTCACCAAGTTGTGTCTGACTCTTCATGATTCCATAGCCTGAAGTATGCCAGACTTCCCTATCCCTCACCACCCCTCCCTCACTTGGGAGTTTTCCCAAGTTCATGTCCATTGAATTGGCAATGCTATATACCCAAACTCGTGTCCATCAAGTCAGTGATGCCATCCAGTCATCTCATCCTCTGTCACCCCCTTTTCCTCCTGCCCTCAGTCTTTCCCAGACAGCATCAGGGTCTTTTCCAATGAGCCAGCTGTTCACATCAGTTCACCAAAGTATAAAATAGCCAATGTTACATGGTTATTTTTATAAACTTCTTCACTTTATCTTTCTACACTCTTTGGTTCCAGAGGCAACAAGTATTAAATCAGCCTTAGACTCAGACAGAACTAAGTGTACATCTTTGTTTAGGCATTTGCTTCTCTAACCTCTGGTGGCGCGGGGAGGGGGGGAGCCTATTGTTTCATATATAAAGTGGAAACAAGAATACCTAACATTTGGTGCTGCTGTGAAGTTGAGAATGTCAATTACAAATTGGCACATGCCATGGGTGCTTGCCATCTACCTCGACAAGAATTAGATCATGTGCTGCTGCATTTGCTGACCTTCCACACCCCCTGGAGGAGTTCAAGGTAGAGAGCAGAAATGAGGTGTTCTGTGCTCAGGGGATAACTCGTAGTACAGGACTTCAGATACTTAGATATTCTCAGGAGCTGGTTTCATTAGCCCAATTCTTATATCTCCTCATACCTGGAAAAGCACTAAAATCCTTCATGGTGACAACTGTTTCTTATGCCTGGCAGAAGCTTCATGAGATTAGTACAAATCTTTTGGAAAAATATGTACTTGATTGCACATATTTCTCCCTTTACCAAAATTACATATATACTGACTTTTCCCCTGCCTCTTTAAAACAGTTTCTCAGAACTATCCTAAGTCCTATCTCCTGGGCTGTAGTCCTCATATTTCCCCAAATAAAACAACTCATAGCTCTCATATTTTGCTTTTTTTTAGTCAATAAGAATAAATGTTTACAAATTGCTTATTACATATCCAGTAACAAAAGCTCGATAGGATAGATCACATCCTGGACCATAAATCTAGCCTTGGTAAATTCAAAAAAATTGAAATCACTCCAAGCATCTTTTTTGACCACAATGCAGTAAGATAAGATCTCAATTACACGAGAAAAACTATTAAAAATTCCAACATATGGAGGCTGAACAACACGCTCCTGAATAACCAACAAATCACAGAAGAAATCAAAAAAGAAATCATAATATGCATAGAAATGAATGAAAATGAAAACACAACAACCCAAAACCTGTGGGACACTATAAAAGCAGTGCTAAGGGGAAAGTTCATAACAATACAGGCATACCTCAAGAAACAAGAAAAAAGTCAATTAAATAACCTAACTCTACTCCTAAAACAACTAGAAAAGGAAGAAATGGATAACCCCAGGGTTGGTAGAAGGGAAGAAATTTTAAAGATTAGGGCAGAAATAAATGCAAAAGAAACAAAAGAGACCATAGCAAAAATCAACAAAGCCAAAAGCTGGTTCTTTGAAAGGATAAATAAAATTGACAAACCATTAGCCAGACTCATCAAGAAACAAAGAAAGAAAAATCAAATCAGTAAAATTAGAAATGAAAATGGAGAGATCACAACAGAAAACACAGAAATACAAAGGAACATAAGAGACTACTATCAGCAGTAACATGCCAGTAAAATGGACAACGTGGAAGAAATGGACAAATTCTTAGAAAAGTACAACTTTCCAAAACTGAACAAGGAAGAAATAGAAAATCTTAGCAGAACCATACAAGCACGGAAATTGAAACTGTAATCAGAAATCTTCCAGCAAACAAAAGCCCAGGTCCAGACAGCCTCACAGCGGAATTCTACCAAAAATTTAGAGAAGAGCTAACACCTATCCTAATGAAACTCTTCCAGAAAATTGCAGAGGAAGGTAAACTTCCAAACTCATTCTATGAGGCCACCATCACCCTAATACCAAAACCTGACAAAAATGCCACAAAAAAAAAAAAAGAAAGAAAACTACAGGCCAATATCACTGATGAACATAGATGCAAAAATCGTTAACAAAATTCTAACAGTCAGAATCCAACAACACATTAGAAACATCATACACCATGACCAAGTAGGCTTTATCCCAGGGATGCAAGGATTCTTCAATATCTGCAAATCAATCAATGTAATTCACCACATTAACAAATTGAAAAATAAAAACCATATGATTATACAAACAGTATTTTTCACAGAGCTAGAACAAATAATTTCAAGATTTGTATGGAAATACAAAAAACCTCGAATAGCCAAAGCAATCTTGAGAAAGAAGAATGGAAATGAAGGAATCAACCTGCCTGACTTCTGGCTCTACTACAAAGCCACAGTCATCAAGACAGTATGGTACTGGCACAAAGACAGAAATATAGATCAATGGAACAAAATAGAAAGCCCAGAGATAAACCCACACACCTATGGACACCTTATCTTTGACAAAGGAGGCAAGAATATACAATGGAGTAAAGACAATGGAGTAACAAGTCGTGCTGGGAAAACTGGTCAACCACTTGTAAAAGAATGAAACTAGAACACTTTCTAACACCATACACAAAAATAAACTCAAAATGGATTAAAGATCTAAATGGAAGACCAGGAACTATAAAACTCCTAGAGGAGAACATAGGCAAAACACACTCTGACATATATCACAGCAGGATCCTCTATGACCCACCTCCCAGAATACTGGAAATAAAAGCAAAAATAAACAAATGGGACCTAATTAAACTTAAAAGCTTGTGCACAACAAAAGAAACTATAAACAAGGTGAAAAGACAGCCTTTGGAATGGGAGAAAATAATAGCAAACAAAGCAGCTGACAAAGAATTAATCTCAAAAATATACAAGCAACTCCTCTCCTGCAGCTCCATTCCAGAAAAATAAACGACCCAATCAAAAAAAGGCAAAAGAACTAAATAGACACTACTCCAAAGAAGACATACAGATGGCTAACAAACACATGAAAAGATGCTCAACATCACTCATTATCAGAGAAATGCAAATCAAAACCACAGTGAGGTACCATTCACACCAGTCAGAATAGCTGCAATCCAAAAGTCTATAAGCAATAAATACTGGAGAGGGTGTGGAGAAAAGGGAACCCTCTTACACTGTTGGTGGGAATGCAAACTAGTACTGCCACTATGGAGAACAGTGTGGAGGTTCCTTAAAAAACTGGAAATAGAATTGCCTGATGACCCAGCAATCCCACTGCTGGACATACACACCGAAGAAATCAGAATTGAAAGAGACACGTGTATCCCAATGTTCATCACTTGGTACATATACACAGTGGAGTATTACGCAGCCATTAAAAGGAATACATTTGAATCAGTCCTAATGAGGTGGATGAAACTGGAGCCTATTATACAGAGTGAAGCAAGCCAGAAAGAAAAACACCAATACAGTAT
Source organism: Redunca redunca (assembly GCA_006410935.1). Classification (NCBI taxonomy): domain Eukaryota; kingdom Metazoa; phylum Chordata; class Mammalia; order Artiodactyla; family Bovidae; genus Redunca; species Redunca redunca. The sequence continues at coordinate 84,487 of SJYQ01002320.1, read as the reverse complement.
ATTAACACATATATATGGAATTTAGAAAGATAGTAACGATAACCCTGTATGCCAGACAACAAAAGAGACACAGATGTATAGAACAGTCTTTTGGACTCGGTAGGAGAGGGCGAGGGTGGGATTATTTGGGAGAATGGCATTGAAATATGTATAATATCATATATGAAACGAATAGCCAGTCCAGGTTCGATGCATGATACTGGATGCTTGGGGCTGGTGCACTGGGATGACCCAGAGGGATGGTACGGGGAGGGATGTGGGAAGGGGGTTCAGGATGGGGAACATGTGTATACCTGTGGCAAATTCATGTTGATGTGTGGCAAAACCAACACAATATTGTAAGGTAATTAACCTCCAATTAAAATAAATAAATTTGTTTTCTTTTTTTTAAAAGAAGCTCAATAAAAAAACTATATTTATTTCATCTCTATAGCCTTGGCTTTCTGCTTTGCCTAGGAAATATCAGTTCAGTTCAGTCACTCAGTCCTGTCCGACTCTTTGTGACCCCATGAATCCCAGCACGCCAGGCCTCCCTGTCCATCACCATCTCCCGGAGTTCACTCAGACTCACGTCCATCATGTCCGTGATGCCATCCAGCCATCTCATCTTGGGTCGTCCCCTTCTCCTCCTGCCGCCCAATCCCTCCCAGCATCACAGTCTTTTCCAATGAGTCAACTCTTCGCATCAGGTGGCCAAAGTACTGGAGCTTCAGCTTTAGCATCATTCCTTCCAAAGAAATCCCAGGATTGATCTCCTTCAGAATGGACTGGTTGGATCTCCTTGCAGTCCAAGGGACCCTCAAGAGTCTTCTTCAACACCACAATTCAAAAAGCATCAATTCTTCGGTGCTCAGCCTTCTTCACAGTCCAACTCTCACATCCATACATGACCACTGGAAAAACCATAGCCTTGACTAGACGGACCTCAGTCAGCAAAGTAATGTCTCTGCTTTTGAATATACTATCTAGGTTGGTCATAACTTTTCTTCCAAGGAGTAAGTGTCTTTTAATTTCATGGCTGCAGTCACCATCTTCAGTGATTTTGGAGCCCCCAAAAATAAAGCCTGACACTGTTTTCACTGTTTTCCCATCTATTTACCATGAAGTGATGGGACCAGATGCCATGTTGGTTTTCTGAATGTTGAGCTTTAAGCCAACTTTTTCACTCTCCTCTTTCACTTTCCTCAAGAGGCTTTTTAGTTCCTCTTCACTTTCTGCCATAAGGGTGGTGTCATCTGCATATCTGAGGTTATTGATATTTCTCCCAGCAATCTTGATTCCAGCTTGTGTTTCTCCCAGTCCAGCGTTTCTCATGAGGTACTCTGCATAGAAGTTAAATAAGCAGGGTGACAACATACAGCCTTGACGTACTCCTTTTCCTATTTGGAACCAGTCTGTTGTTCCATGTCCAGTTCTAACTGTTGCTTCCTGACCTGCATACAGATTTCTCAAAAGGCAGGTCAGATGGTCTGTTATTCCCATCTCTTTCAGAATTTCCCACAGTTTATTGTGATCCACACAGTCAAAGGCTTTGGCATAGTCAATAAAGCAGAAATAGATATTTTTCTGGTACTCTCTTGCTTTTTCCATGATCCAGCGGACGTTGGCAATTTGATCTCTGGTTCCTCTGCCTTTTCTAAAATCAGCTTTAACATCAGGAAATTCACAGTTCAGGTATTGCTGAAGCCTGGCTTGGAGAATTTTGAGCATTACTTTACTAGCATGTGAGATGAGTGCAATTGTGCAGTAGTTTGAGCATTCTTTGGCATTGCCTTTCTTTGGAATTGGAATGAGAACTGACCTTTTCCAGTCCTGTGGCCACTGCTGAGTTTTCCAAATTTGTTGGCATATTGAGTGCAACACTTTCACAGCATCATCTTTCAGGATTTGAAACAGCTCAACTGGAATTCTATCACCTCCACTAGCTTTGTTCATAATGATGTTTTCTAAGGCCCACTTGACTTCACATTCCAAGATGTCTGGCTCTAGATTACTGATCACATCATCATAATTATCTGGGTCGTGAAGATCTTTTTTGTACAGTTCTTCCGTGTATTCTTGCCACCTCTTCTTAATATCTTCTGCTTCTGTTAGGTCCAGACCATTTCTGTCCTTAATGAGCCCATCTTTGCATGAAATATTCCCTTGGTATCTCTCATTTTCTTGAAGAGATCTCTAGTCTTTCCCATTCTGTTCTTTTTTCTCTATTCCTCTATACTGATCACTGAAGAAGGCTTTCTTATCTCTTCTTGCTATTCTTTGGAACTCTGCATTCAGATGTTTATATCTTTCCTTTTCTCGTTTGCTTTTCACCTATCTTCTTTTCACAGCTATTTGTAAGGCCTCCCTAGACAGCCATTTTGCTTATTTGCATTTCTTTTCCATGGGGATGGTCTTGATCCCTGTCTCCTGTACAATGTCACAAACCTCATTCCATAGTTCATCAAGCACTCTATCTATCAGATCTAGACCTAGGAAATATAAAGCTACAAAAATCTCACTTTCACCCTAGTAATAAGAAAAATCAAAGAATTTTTTAAAAATCATAACTTTTCTTGCACAAGTCTTCTCATGGCATCCAAGTAATCTGAATTTGGAAGAATAACAAATCCCTTCAGAAAGAAATGGGATACAAAATGTTTCACACTTGGTACAGTAAAGAGGAGGTGATACTGTTCTTACTAGCACAAGTCAATAAGACGATTTAGCTAAAATGTCAAAAAAATTCTTGAAGGCCAAATGTTGACTAGTCAGTTTGAAATAGCTAAGACCCTGGATCAAGACCCTGAATCAAATGTACTTGCAAGCTCTTTCTCCTGCCCCTTCACTAAGTATTCAGAAGAAAGAAAGATTGAGGGCAGGGTGAGAGACTCATTTGATGGAGCTGGTGTACATGAGGTGAATACCATCTACTGGGAGACATTCAAGATGTCCTGCCTGATTTCCCAGACCCTTTTTTTACAAATCAAAAGTCTCAAGCTACCGGAGGAGGAGCAACAAATCCTTTTGTTTCCAAGACCCAAAGAATTCTGGTTTCTGAAGAAATAATTGAACTAACTGAACAGTTGAAATAATGAAGCCCCTCTGAAAGAGGTATTGGTATCTGTATGGGCCCAAGATTCTATACCAACACTCTGCAGACATCTACTTCTACTGGCAAAAGGCAAGAATTTCTCACCCAAAATAGGCTGCAATCTTACTTCTAAAACATGGAAGGGCAGGAATACTGAGAAAGTCTCACTTTAAATGCCAAAATAAAAACTGCCTACCTGTGACTGATCATGTATCGTCATGTATGGAGGTGAGAATTGGACTATAAAGCTGAGTGCAGAAGAGTTGATGCTTTCAAACTGTGGTGTTGGAGAAGACTCTTGAGAGTCCCTTGGACTGCAAGGATATCCAACCAGTCCATCCTAAAGGAGATCAGTCCTGGGTGTTCATTGGAAGGACTGATTTTGAAGCTAAAACTCCAATCCTGTGGGCACCTGATGCAAAGAGCTGACTCACTTGAAAAGACCCTGATGCTAGAAAAGATTGAGGGCAGGAAGAGAAGAGGATGACAGAGGATGAGATGGCTGGATGGCATCACCAACACAACGGACATGGGTTTGGGTGGACTCCGGGAGTTGGTGATGGACAGGGAGGTCTGGCATGCTGCAGTTCATGGAGTCGCAAAAACTCAGACATGACTGAGTGACTGAACTGAACCTATGACTGATGCTAGACAAGCATAAAAGAAAATCCTAGTTTGCTCCCACAGCAAGACTAGTATTGATTAACAAGCTACACCTGTCTGCTACTGAGGGGAAGAAAAAGAGTGTGGAAAGAGACTTCCACTTTGACAAAGATGAGAAGGAATCACTGAAAGCTTATGTGAGGAACAGGAATATAGAGAAAAACCCTCTTGCATCTCAGTCTACACATTATGCAGAGGGTAACAACGACCCTGGTGGCTCAGACAGTAAAGAATCCACCTGTAATTCAGGTGACCTGAGTTTGATCCCTGGATCAGAAAGATCCCCAGGAGAAGGAAATGGCTACCCACTCCAGTATCTTGTCTGGAGAATTCCAAGGACAGAGGAACCTGGTGAGCTACAGTCCATGGGGTTGCAAAGAGTCGGACATGACTGAGCAACTAACATTTTTCACTTTCAGTTTTCTTCAACAGCAGCCCACCTCTAGATGACTTTGAAACCTATAGAATACTGAAAGTTTCACTAATAACAGCAAAGCAGCACAACTCTTAACTAGATTTACTCAACACTCTAAAAATAAAGTCCTGACCAAAAAATAGAAGTTCCATCTACACATGTAAATACCTTTCACTTCAGTTTCTACTGTTCTTCTGCCTGTAATGTTCAATATTTAATAATTTTAAAAAAAGGCGTACACACACAGAGAGAGAAAGAAGGAAATAACTCATAATCAAGAAATAAATCAATAAACAGAAATGTACATAGATGTTGGAACTATAATATAGGGTAATTACCCTAATGATGAGAAAGATTGAAAGGTTGTTGTTGAATCACAACGCCAGGATTCTTGGCCCCAAAGGAGAAGAATTCAATCCGGGGCCAGAGATGAGGCTTGATCACTCAGAGCTTTTGTGTAATAAAGTTTTATTAAAGTATAAAGGAGATAGAGAAATCTTCTGACATAGGCATCAGAAGAGGGCAGAAAGAGTACCCCCCTGCTAGTCTTCAGCTGGATGTTATATAGTCACTAGCAGTCTGTTAATGAAAGAAAGTAATGTCTTAAAACTCAGAATGGCACCAGGCCCCTCACCCATAAGATGTATTTTGGGATAATCTTGGCACCAAATGGTTCATCCTGGGCCATAAAATAATTAACTTGAATCTTGAAGAAGGGCAGATCACCACACAAATAGTTTCATTTACATAGATTACAGGAACAATATCTGAGTATAACATACTGGTTTGTCAAGTAGGTTCTCAGCCAAAAAGCAGAACCCACTGGAAGACAGTTTGGAGTAAATGCATAGTACTTTAGCATAGCTTAAGATAAACATTTCCATAAGAAAAAGGCATTGGTTAACTTTAGGTGAAACCAGGTGTCACTATGGCAACACAGAATTTTAAGAGAAATCTCCTTTTAAATTTGTATAGAGAAGGAAAAAATATCCCTAGTTTGTTTCCTCTTGCCACTTTCAGTTCAGTTCAGTTCAGTTGCTCAGTCGTGTCCGACTCTTTGCGACCCCATGAATCGCAGCACGCCAGGCCTCCCTGTCCATAACGATCTCCCAGAGTTCACTCAGACTCACCATCGAGTCTGTGATGCCATCCAGCCATCTCATCTTGGGTCGTCCCCTTCTCCTCCTGCCGCCCAATCCCTCCCAGCATCACAGTCTTTTCCAATGAGTCAACTCTTCGCATCAGGTGGCCAAAGTACTGGAGCTTCAGCTTTAGTATCATTCCTTCCAAAAGAAATCTCATGGTTCATCTCCTTTAGAATGGACTGGTTGGATCTCCTTGCAGTCCAAGGGACCCTCAAGAGTCTTCTCCAACACCACAGTTCAAAAGCATCAATTCTCCAGCGCACGGCCTTCTTCACAGTCCAACTCTCACATCCATACATGACCACAGGAAAAACCATAGCCTTGACTAGACGGACCTCAGTCAGCAAAGTAATGTCTCTGCTTTTGAATATACTATCTAGGTTGGTCATACTTTTCTTCCAAGGAGTAAGCGTCTTCCAATTTCATGGCTGCAGTCACCATCTTCAGTGATTTTGGAGCCCCCAAAAATAAAGCCTGACACTGTTCCCACTGTTTCCCCATCTATTTCCCATGAAGTGATGGGACCAGATGCCATGATCTTCGTTTTCTGAATGTTGAGCTTTAAGCCAACTTTTTCACTCTCCTCTTTCACTTTCATCAAGAGGCTTTTTAGCTCCTCTTCACTTTCTGCCATAAGTGTGGGGTCATCTGCGAATCTGAGGTTATTGAATTTCTCCCAGCAATCTTGATTCCAGCTTGTGCTTCCTCCAGCCCAGTGTTTCTCATGATGTACTGTGCATAGAAGTTAAATAAGCAGGGTGACAATATACAGCCTTGACATACTCCTTTTCCTATTTGGAACCAGTCTGTTGTTCCATGTCCAGTTCTAACTGTTGCTTCCTGACCTGCATATAGGTTTCTTAAGAGGCAGGTCAAGTGGTATGGTATTCCCATCTCTTTCAGAATTTTCCACAGTTTATTGTGATCCACACAGTCAAAGGCTTTGGCATAATCAATAAAGCAGAAATAGATTTTTTTTTTTTTTGGAACTCTCTTGTTTTTTTGATGATCCAGCGGATGTTGGATCCCTCACAGGGGCTACGCCAGCACACCAACATAGCAGCCATGACAACGCACAAGTGAGGCGGAGAGGAGCTACCCCATATCCAAGGTAAGGAGCGGCAGCTGTGCTTTGCTGGAACAGCCATGAAAAGATACCCTACGTCCAAGGTAAGAGAAACCCAAGTAAGATGATAGGCTCTGAGAGAGGGCATCAGAGGGCAGACAGACTGAAACCACAATCACAGACAAAACTAGCCAATCTGATCACATGGACCACAGCCTTGTCTAACTCAATGAAACTAAGACATGCTGTGTGGGGCCACACAAGACAGATGGGTCATAGTGGAGAGGTCTGACAGAATGTGGTTCACTGGAGAAGGGAATGGAAAACCACTCCAGTATTCTTGCCTCGAGAACCCCATGAACAGTATGAAAAGGCAAAAACACAGGACACCAAAAGAACTCCCCTGGTCAGTAGGTGCCCAGTATGCTACTGGAGATCAGTGGAGAAATAACTCCAGAAACAATGAAGGGACGGAGCCAAAGCAAAAACAACACCCGGTTGTGAATAGGACTGGTGATAGAAGCAAGGTTCGATGCTGTAAAGAGCATATTGCATAGGAACCTGGAACGTTAGGTCCATGAATTAAGGCAAATTGGAAGTGGTCAAACAGGAGATGGCAAGAGTGAACGTTGACATTCTAGGAATCAGTGAACTAAAATGGACTGGAATGGGTGAATTTAACTCAGAGAACCATTATATCTACTACTGTGGGCAGGAATCCCTTAGAAGGAATGGAGTAGCCATCATGGTCAACAAAAGAGTCCAAAATGCAGTACTTGAATGCAATCTCAAAACCGACAGAATGATCTCTGTTCATTTCCAAGGCAAACCATTCAATGTCATGGTTATCCAAGTCTATGCCCCAACTAATAACACTGAAGAAGCTGAAGTTGAATGCTTCTATGAATACCTACAAGACCTTCTAGAACTAACACCCCCCAAAAATGTCTTTTTCATTATAGGGGACTGGAATGCAAAAGTAGGAAGTCAAGAAACACCTGGAGTAACAGGCAAATTTGGCCTTGGAGTACAGAATGAAGCAGGGCAAAGACTGAGAGAGTTTTGCCAAGAGAACGCACTGGTCAGAGCAAACACCCTTGTTCAACAACACAAGAGAAGACTCTGCACATGGACATCACCAGATGGTCAACACCGAAATCAGACTGATTATATTCTTTGCAGTCAAAGATGGAGAAGCTCTATACAATCAACAAAAACAAGACCAGGAGCTGAGTATGGCTCAGATCATGAACTCCTTATTACCAAATTCAGACTTTAATTGAAGAAAGTGGGGAAAACCACTAGACCATTCAGGTATGACCTAAGTCAAATCCTTATGATGATACAGTGGAAGTGAGAAATAGATTTAAGGGGCTAGCTCTGTTAGACAGAGTGCCTGATGAACGAACTATGGATGGAGGTTTGTGATATTGTACAGGAGATAGGGAGCAAGACCATCCCCAAGAAAAAGAAATGCAAAAAAGCAAAATGGCTGTCTGAGGAGGCTTTACAAATAGCTTTGGAAAATTGAAAGTATATATTGCAAATCTTAGGTGAAACACTATAAGAAAATTTATTTAAAAATGCACAATTAATAAGCCATTACTAGAGTGGAAATAGAATGATAAAATATAATGTAACATAAAGCAGGAACAGAAAATAAAAATTAACAAAGAATCAATCAGTACACAGAAAACAAGCAGCAAGACGATAAATTTAAATATGATCACGTTAATAAATATAGCCAATGTGAATAGTCTAAATGCATCCACTAAAGGAAGAAAGAGACTGAGGATCACAGAAGAAAGCAATACTCAACATTATGCCAGCTATGCACAGCTATATACAAGAAAAGCACTTAAAATATAACCATAATCACAAATATGGCAATTGGCATATTAAAATGCTGATTCAAATTACTGAGTGAATGAATGAATATTTCTTCTATTTCTTCTTGTTGTCTGCTTGCTCTGGCTAGGATTCCCAAAACTATGTTCAATAAATGTGGTAAGGGTGGGCATCCTTGTCTTGCTCCTGATCTTAGAAGACATGCTTTCAACTTTTCAATATTGAGCATGATGTTAGTTGTGGGCTTGTCATATGTGACCTTTATTATGTTGAGGTAAGTTTTTTGTTTGTGCAGGCATGCTCAGTCATGTATGACTCTTTGTGACCCCATGGATGGTAGCAAGTCAGAGTCCTCTGTGTGGAATTTTCCAGGGAAGAGTACTGGAGTGAATTGCCATTTCCTACTCCAGGGAATCTCCTGACCCAGTAATCAAAGCCCCATTTCCTGCATTGGCAGGTGGATTCTTTACCACTGCACCACCTGAAAGGCCCATTATGTTGAGGCAGGTTCCACCTATGCCCAATTTCTGGAGAGTTTGTTATCATAAATGGATGTTGAATTTTGTCAAAAGCTTTTTCTGAATCTCTTGAGATGATCATATGTTTTATTCTTCAGCTTGCTAATGTGGCATGTCACAATGACTTGTGGACATAAAATCATTTTTGCATCTCTGAGTTCAGCTGAGTTCAGTTCTGTTGTTCAGTCATGTCTGACTCTTTGTGACCCCATGGACTGCAGCACGCCAAGCTTCCCTGTCCATCACCAATTCCCAGAGCTTGCTCAAACTTACATCCATCCAGTCGGTGATGCCATCCAACCATCTTATCTTCTGGCACCCCCTTCTCCACCTGCCTTCAATCTTTCCCGGCATCAGGGTCTTTTCCAGTGAGTTAGTTCTTCACATCAGATGGCCAAAGCATTGGAGTTTCAGCTTCAGTATCAGTTCTTCCAATGCTAATATTTTGTTGAGGATTTTTGCATCCATGTTCATCAATGAACTGACCTGCAATTTTCTTTTTATGTGTGATAACTTTTTTGGTTTTGATATCAAGGTGATAATGGCCTAATAGAATGCATTGGGAAGCATTTTGAAGGGGACAGTTTGAAAAGAATTTGTGTTAACACTGCTCTAAATGTTAAATGTAAAATTCACCTGTGAAGCCATCTGGCCCTGGACTTGTGTTTGTCAGGAGTTTTAATTTATTTTTTTATTCATACTGATTCAATTTCATACTGATATTGTTCTGCTCATATTTTCTATTTCTTCCTCATTTAGTCTTTGGAGCTTGTAGATTTCTGTGAGCTTTTCCACTAAGGTTATTCATCTATTGATATATATATATATATATATATATATGTAATTTTTCATTGTAATCTCTTGTGATCCTTTGTATTTCTTTGGTGTCTATTGTTACTACTCCTTTCTCATTTCTAATTTGATTGATGTTGACCTTCTCTTTTTTCTTGATGAGTCTACCTTAAGGTTTATCAGTTTTGCTTGTCTGTAAAACTTGAAAGAACCAGCTCTTAGTTTCATTGATCTTTTCTATTTTTTTTTTCAGTCTCTATTTCATTTACTTCTGCTCTGATCTTTCTGATTCCTTTTCTTTTACCAACTTTGGGTCTTATTTATTCTTCTTTTTCTAGCTCCTTTAGTTGTCAGGTTAAGTTGTTTATTTAAATTTTTTCTTATTTCCTGAGATAAGCTTGTATCACTTTAAAACTTCCCTCTTAGAACTGCTTTTGCAGCATCCCATAGATTTTGGACCATGTTTTTGTTTTCATTTGTATGTAGATTTTTTCTTTCCTCTTTTATTTCTTGAGTGATCCTTTGATATTTTACATAGCCTACACATGCTTGCGGGCTTTTTTGCAAGTTTTTCCTGTAGTTGATTTCTAGTCTGATATCATTTCAATTTTCTTAAATTTACCAAGGCTTGTTTTGTGATCTAGCATGGAGAATGTTCCATGTGCACTTGAAAAGAATATGTATTCTGCTGCTTTTGGATAGAATGTTCTACATGTATTTATTAAGTCGTTTGTCTAATGTGTCATTTAAAGCCAATGTTATTTTATTGATTTGCTCTCTGAATGATTTGTCCATTGCCATAAGTGGTGTGTTAAAATCCATTAATATCATTGCTTTACTGTCAATTTCTTCCTTTTTGTCCATTAATATTTGCTTTATGTATTGAGATCCTCATATGTTGGGTATATGTATATTTACGATTGGTATATCTTCGCCTTGGATTGATCCCTTAATCATTATGTAATGTTCTTCTTTGTTCCTATAACAATCTTAATTTTTAAAGACAATATTGTCTGAGATAAGTATTGCTACTCCAGGTTTCTTTTGATTTCCATTTGCATGAAATACCTTTTTCCTTTTTATGATTGGAGTATAGTTGCTTTGGATGAAGTTGGATGAAGCACAAGCTGGAAACAAGACTGCCAGGAGAAAATCAATAACCTCAGATACGCAGATGACACCACCCTTATGGCAGAAAGTGAAGAAGAACTAAAGAGCCTTTTGATAAAAGTGAAAGAGAAGAGTGAAAAAGTTGGCTTAAAGCTCAACATTCAGAAAACACAGATCATACCATCCAGTCCCATCACTTCATGGCAAATAGATTGAGAAACAGTAGAAACAGTGGCAGACTTTATTTTTTGGAGCTCCAGAATTACTGCAGATGGTGACTGCAGCCATGAAATTAAAAGATGCTTACTCTTTGGAAGAAAATTTATGATCAACCTGGACAGCATATTAAAAAGCAGACACATTACTTTGCCAAAAAAGGTCTGTCTAGTCAAGGCTATGGTCTTTCCAGTAGTCATGTATGGATGTTGACAGTTGAAATACAAAGAAAGCTGAGCACCGAAGAATTGATTCTTTTGAACTATGGTGTCCGAGATGACTCTTGAGAGTCCGTTGGACAGCAAGGAGATTCAACCAGTCCATCCTAAAGGAAATCAATTCTGAATATTCATTGGAAGGACTGATGCTGAAGCTGAAACTCCAATCCTTTGGCCACCTGGCATGAAGAGCTGACACATTTGAAAAGACCCTGATGTTGGGAAAGATTGAAGGCAGGAAGAGAAGGGGATGACAGAGGATGAGATTATTGGATGCCATCACCGACTCAATGGGCATGAGTTTAATTAAACTCCGGGAGTTGGTGATGAACAGGGAAGCCTGGCATGCTGCATGCAGTCCATGGGGTCACAAAGAGTCGGACACAACTGAGCAACTGAACTGAACTGAACTGAACTGATAGTTGCTTTAAACTGCTGTGTCTGTTTCTGCTGTGCAGGAAAGTGAAACACCCCTACATATCAGCCTGTCTTTTCTGTATTTCCTTCCCATTTTGGTCACCACAGAGCACCGAGTAGAGTTCCCTGTACTATATAGTACTTTCTCATTAGTTATCTATTTTATACATGGTGTATATATATTTATATATATATATATATATATATATATATGCCCACCCCAATCTTCCAATTCATCCCACCATCCCCCTAACCCCTTGGTAATTATACATTTATTCTTTATGTCTGCCTGTATTTCTCCTTTGCAAATAGGATCATCTATACCATTTTTCTAGATTTAACATATATGTGTTAATATATGATATTTTTTCTCTTTCTGACTTACTTCACTCTGCATGACAGTGCTAGGTCCATCTATGTCTCTGTAACTGACACTATTCCGTTCCTTTTAATGGATGAGTAATATTCTACTGTATACACACCACATCTTTATCCATTCCTATGCTGATGCACATTTAGGTTTCTTCCATATCCTGGCTAAATGTAAATAGTGCTGAAATGAACATTTATATACATGTATCTTTTTGAATTATGACTATCTCCAGGTATATGCCCAGTAACAGGATTCCTGAGACTAGATTGTTCTATTTTTAGTTTTTTAAAGATCCCCCATACTATTTTCCCACTGTTTTCCAATGTTTCCCCATCAGTTTGCCATGAAGCAATGGGACTGGATGCCATGATCTTACTTTTCTGAATGCTGAGTTTTAAGCCAACTTTTTCACTTTCCTCTTTCAGTTTCATCAAGAGGATCTTTAGTTCTTCTTCACTTTCTGCCATAAGGCTAGTGTCATCTGTGTATCTGAAGTTATTGATATTTCTCTTGGCAATCTTGATTTCAGCTTCTGCTTCACCCACCCTCACATTTCTCATGATGTACTCTGCATGTAACTTAATTAAGCAGGGTGACAATACACAGCCTTGATGTAATCCTTTCCCGGTTTGGAACCAGTCTGTTGTTCCACGTCCAGTTCTAACTGTTGCTTCCTGACCTGCATACAGATTTCTCAGCAGTCTGGTCAGGTGGTGTGATATTCCTGTCTCTTTAAGAATTTTCCACAGTTTATTGTGATCCACACAGTCAAAGACTTTGGTGTAATCAACAAAGCAGAAGCAAATGTTTTTCTTCCAGAAAAACTTCTTGCTTTTTCAATGATCCAACTGATATTGGCAATCTGATCTCTGGTTCCTCTGCCTTTTCTAAATCCAGCTTGAACGTCTGGAATTTCATGGTACACATACTATTGAAGCCAGCTTGGAAGATTTTGAGCATTACTTTGCTAGCATGTGAGATAAGTGTTATTGTGTGGTAGTTTGAACATTCTTTGTCATTGCTTTTCTTTGGGATTGGAATGAAAACTGAACTTTTCCAGTCCCATGGCCACTGATGATTTTCCAAATTTGCTGGCATATTGAGTGCAACACTTTCACAACATTATCTTTCAGGATTTGAAACAGCTCAACTGGAATTCCATCACCTCCACTAGCTTTGTTCATAGTGATGCTTCCAAAGGCCCACTTGACTTCACATTCCATGATGTCTGGCTCTAGGAGAGTGATCATACCATCGTGGTTATCTGGGTCATGAAGATCATTTTTGTATAATTCTTCTGTGTATTCTTGCCACCTCTTAATATCTTCTGCTTCTGTTAGGTCCATAACATTTCTGTCCTTTATTGTGCCCATCTTTGCATGAAATATTCCCTTGATATCTCTAATTTTCTTGAAGAGATCTCTAGTCTTTCCCATTCTGTTGTTTTCTTCTATTTCTTTGCATTGATCACTGATGAAGTCTTTCTTATCTCTCCTTGGTTTTCTTTGGAACTCTGCATTTAAATGGGTATATCTTTCCTTTTCTCCTTTGCCTTTCACTTCTCTTCTTTTCACAGCCTCAGACAACCATCTTGCCTTGTTGCATCTCTTTTTCTTGGGAATGTCTTGATCTCCTGTACAATGTCATGAACCTTCGCCCATAGTTCTTCAGGCACTCCATCAGATCTAGTGCCTTGAATCTATTTCTCTCTTCCACTGTACAATCATAAGGGATGTGATTTAGGTCATACCTGAATGGTCTAGTGGTTTTCCCTACTTTCTTCAATTTAAGTCTGAATTTGGCAATACGGAGTTCATGATCTGAGCCACAGTCAGCTCCTGGTCTTGTTTCTGTTGATTATATAGAGCTTCTCCAACTTTGGCTGTAAATAACATAATCAATCTGATTTTCGTATTGACCATCTTTAGATGAACATCTGTCCATGTGTAGAGTTTTCTCTTGTGTTGTTGGAAGAGGGTGTTTGCTCTGACCAGTGTGTTCTCTTGGCAAAACTCTCTCAGTCTTTGCCCTGCTTCATTCTGCACTCCAAGGTCAAATTTGCCTGTTAACTTCAGGTAGCTCTTGATTTCCTATTTTTGCATTCCAGTCCCCTATAATGAAAAGGACATCTTTTTGGGGTGTTAGTTCCAGGAGGTCTTGTAGGTCTTTCATAGCACTATTCATCTTCAGCTTCTTCAGAAGTACTGGTTGGGGCATGGACTTGAATTACTGTGATACTGAATGGTTTGCCTTGGAAATGAACAGAGATCATTCTGTCATTTTTGAGATTGCACCCAAGTACTACATTTTGGATACTGCATAGTTAACTCTTGTTAACTATGAGGGCTACTCCATTTCTTCTAAGGGATTCTTTTCCACAGTAGTAGATATAATGGTCTTCTAAGTTAAATTCACCCATTCAAGTCCATTTTAGTTTCCTAATTCCTAAAATGTCGATGTTCACTCTTGCCATCTCCTGTTTGACCACTTCCAATTTGCTTTGATTCATGGACCTAATATTCTAGGTTTCTATACAATATTGCTCTTTACAGCATTGGATCTTGCTTCCATCACCACATCAGTCACATCCACAACTGGGTGTTGTTTTTGCCTTGACTCTGTCTCTTCATTCTTTCTGTAGTTATTTCTCCACCTTTCTCCAGTAGTGTATTGGGCACCTACCGACCTAGGGAGTTCATCTTTCAGTATCCTGTCTTTTTGTCTTTTCATACTGTTCATGGTGTTCTCAAAGCAAGAATACTGAAGTGGTTTGCTATCCCCTTCTCCAGTGTACCACATTTTGCTAAAATCACCGCAGATGGTGACTGCAACCATGAAATTAAAGATGCTTGCTCCTTGGAAGAAAGGTTATGACCAACCTAGACAGCATATTAAAAAGCAGAGACATGGGGTGGGAGGTGGGAGGGGATTCATGTTTGGGAACACATGTACACTCGTGGTGAATTCATGTCAATGTTTGGCAAAACCAATACAGTAATGTAAAGTAAACTAAAGTTAAAATAAATATTTAAAAAATAAAATAAAATAAAAAGCAGAGACATTACTTTGCTGACAAAGGTCTGTCTTGTCAAAGCTATGGTTTTCCCAGTTATTCCTAAAAAAAAAATCAGTTCTGAATATTCATTGGAAGGACTGATGCAGAAGCTGAAACTCCAATACTTTGGCCACCTGATGGGAAGACCTGACTCATTTGAAAAAAAAACCCTGATGCTGGGAAGGATTGAAGGTGGGAGGAGAAGCAAATGACAGAGGATGAGATAGTTGGATGGCATCACCAACTCGATGGACATGAGCTTGAGTAAGCCCTGGGAGTTGGTGATGGACAGGGAAGCCTGGTGTGCTACAGTCCATGGGGTCACAAAGAATTGGACACAACTGAGTGACTGAATCTGAACTGATACTTTTCTCCATTGTGGCTGTACCAATTTGCATTCCTACCAACAGTGTAGAAAGGTTCCCTTCTCTCCACACCATTTCTATCACTTATTATTTATAATTTTTGATGATGGACATTCTGATGGGTGTGAGGTGATATCTCATGGTAGTTTTGATTTGCATTTCTCTATGAAATACCTTTTTTCATCCCCTCACTTTCAGTCTAGTGTGTCTTTAGATCTGTAGTGAGTTTCTTGCAGGCAGCATGTATATGATTCCTATTTTTATATCCATTTAATCACTCTGTCTTTTGATTGGAGCGTCTAGTCCATTTACATTTAATTACTGACTTCTATGTTCTTATTGCCATTTTGTTCATTCTTTTGGAGTTTTGTAGGTCTTTTTTGTTCCTCTTTTCTTTTGTTCTTTTGTGATTTCACAACTATCTCTAGCTTTATGGCTGGATTCCTGGATTTTTTGTGTGTATATTATCTATTATAGACTTTTAGTTTGTGGCTACCATGAGATTTTTGAGTAACAATCTATATTTATATGGGTTTGTTTTAAGTTGCTTAGCTCTTAATTTCAAAAGTATTTTAGCTACCCTAAATTTGTACTCATCTTCCCTCAAATTTAGTGTTCCTGATACTGTGTTTTATATCTAATTGTTTTGTGCATCTCTTAACTGTCCATTGTGAATATTCATGGTTTTACTATTTTTGACATTCCTACTAGATTTGTGTGTGGATGCCTTCCTACCCTCACTGCATCTTTGCTTTTACTGATGAAGATTTTCCATTCATAATTTTCATGTTTCTGGTTGTGGCCTTTTCTTTTTTTATTCAGAGAAATTCCTTTAGCATTTCTTGTATAACTGGTTGTGGTGCTGGACTCTTAGCTTTTGCATGTCTGTAAAACTTTTGATTTCTCCATGAAATATGAAGGAAAGCCTTTCTGGCTACAGTATTCTTGACTATAGGTTTTCCCTTTCATCACTTTAAATGTATCATGCTGTTCTTCTTGGGCCTGAAGCTTCTGGTGACAAATCAACTGATAGCCTATGGGAATTCCCTTGTATGTTGTTTGTTTCTTTTTCCCTTGCTACTTTTAACATCCTCTGTTTATCTTTACTTTTTTTTTTCATTTTGTTTGCAATATGTCTTGGTATAGTCCTCTTTGGGTTAATCCTATATAGGATTCGCTGTGCTTCATGGGCTTTTATGACTGTTTCCTTTCCCAGGTTAGGAATGTTTTCAGCTATTATGTCTTGAATATGTTATCAGCCCATTGTTCTCACTTTTCTTTCTGGGACCCCTACCATTCAAATATTGATGTATGATGTTGTATTTTAGGTGTCTTAACCTGTCTCCATTTCTTTTCATTCTTTTTTTATTATTTATGTCCAGTTTCAGTGATTTCCACTACTCTGTCTTCCAATTCACCAATGTGCTCCTCTATATCAGTCTACTGTTGATTCCTTTCAGTGTATTTTTCATTTCAGTTATTGTATTCTTCATCTCTGTTTGGTTCCTATTTATATTTTCTTATTCTTTTTATATAAAACATCTAATTTCTCACCCTGTGCATCCATTCTCCTCCCTAGTTATCCGATTATCTTTATGATCATACCCCGAATTCTTTCTTTGGTAGATTGCCTATCTCCATTTCACTTAATCTTTCTTCTGGGGTTTTATCTTGTCCTTTATTTGGAACATGTTCCTCTGTTACCTCATTTTGCGTAAGTGCTGCATTTCTTTTTACGTATCTGGTAGGTTGC
The DNA here is from genome assembly GCA_006410935.1 of Redunca redunca. Taxonomy (NCBI): domain Eukaryota; kingdom Metazoa; phylum Chordata; class Mammalia; order Artiodactyla; family Bovidae; genus Redunca; species Redunca redunca. Next base: position 67,460 of record SJYQ01002320.1, on the reverse strand, counting down.
TTACATTTCCAGGCTAAAAGGTCTAAAACTGGCCTTTGTATGAGATGTTTTATGCTTCCCTCCACTTTCATCACTTGAGCTGTATGTTCTAAGGGATTCCTCCTATAAGAGCTGCATGGGTTTTTCATTTAGTTTGCAGGAGGGTAGGGAGCATGTCAACAGGCTATGGAGGTAATGTTTCCTTATGACTGGAGTCTGTCCCAGATAGGTGAGACTTGTCCGGAAGCTAGAGATTCTAGGGCAGTTACTTGCCCACTAGTGGGTGAAGCTATTTCCTGGGGTTCTTGCTGATGTAATGGCTGGCAGAGCTGGTTCCTGGAGTCTGACTGCAGCACCTAGGGGTCTCTAAGGTGGTGTAGATTGCTGGTGGGTGGGGGGGTTTCTGACACAGTTGGTTGCAGTTTTGGGGGTGTCCTGAAGCTTATGGTGGCCTGATAGTGGGTAGGGTCAAGACCCAAGCCATTCCACTGCAGGATCTGGCCTGTTGTTGGAGTGGAATGGGTCTACAGGCTGTGGAGCTGTTGCATTCTTGAGACTAGTGTCTGTCCCTTGGTAGGTTCAGCTTGTCTAGAAGTTAGAAAGGCTTCCTGGAGGGTGGGACTACATACTTGTTTTTTACACAATGATGTGATATTATAATTTATAAATATGTATATTTATATATAAATTCATCTCCATTTCTGGCACAAGCTCTTGAAACCCTTGCAATTTTTGAGTAGTAGAGGTGTCTTTTGTTTTAATAAGGAGACTCTGTGTGGGTCCTGGACAGCTCCTGGATGAATGGCCATTGACCAGAAAGACCAAACCATTATTAGAAGCTTAGAATTTTCAGTCCCACACTTATTCTCTTGAGACAGGCTGAAAATGGAGTTAATAATCCATCATGTCTGTGTGATAAAACCTCCATGAAAATCCTAAAAGTGTCTGCTGAGTTTCTAGTTCCTTGAATATCCATATGCTGAGAGTATGATGCACCTTCCACAAGGCAGAAGCTCTTACACTCAGGAGTCTCCCAGCCCTTGTCCTTTGTATCCCTTTATCTGGCTGTTCATTTGAATTTCTTACCACATCCTTTCATGAACTGGTAAAGATAAGCATTTCCTTGAGATTATGAAATGCTCAGCAAATTATGAAAACCAACTAGGAGCAGCCAATGGGAAGACCTCATTTGTAGCCAAGTCTAACAGAAGTTATGGGTAACTTGGAACCTACTATTTGCCATTGGCATCTGAAGTAGGGTGGGATTGGTCTTATGGGGCTGAGCCCTTAAACTATGGGATCTGACACTCCCTGTCAGAGTTGAGAAAAATTATAGGATGCCAGCTGGTGTTGTGGAGAGTTGCTAGGTGTGGGGGGAAAAAAACCCTGAATATTTGGTGACCAGACTGTCAGAAGTAAAGTGTTCTGTGTGAGGAGTAAAGCGTTCTGTGTGAGGAGTAAGTTCTGTATGAGAAGGAAGACTATTAAGTTTTTCTAACACATTTGTTGTCAGTTTCAGTAAAGTATTACCAATTAAATTCATTCATTAAAAAGCAATTTGTAGTGAGTATGAACATTAAGAATGTCTGCTTCTTTAAATGAATCTACCTCCTTTTCCAAGGCCAATATTAGAGTGAAATCAGTGAGGCATCTGCTTTCAGAGCAAAAATTAAGAGGAAACCAAATAACTCAGTATCCAAATTAAACAATATTTTTATTGCAATATTGTTTAAAAATTACTGCAAAATATTTTGATAAAAATATTAAAATTTTAGACAAAGACAATATTCAGAAAGATCCATGCCAAACTATTAGGGACCTTGAGATAATGAAAAAATGTCCCTATACACATGTTTTTTATTTGAATGGCCTACCTTTATTATAAAATATTAAGGTAGTTGAAAAATATCAAAAATTTAGAAAATAGATATATTCAGTTCAGTTCTGTCGCTGAGTCATGTCTGACTTTTTGCGACCCCATGAACTGCAGCACTCCAGGCCTCCCTGTCCATCACCAGCTCCTGGAGTTCACTCAGACTCATGTCCATCGAGTCGGTGATATCATCCAGCCATCTCATCCTCTGTCGTATCCTTCTCCTCCTCCCCCCCAACCCCTCCCAGCATCAGAGTCTTTTCCAATGATTCAACTCTTCGTATGAGGTGGCTAAAGTATTGGAGTTTCAGCTTTAGCATCAGTCCTTCCAAAGAACACCCTGGACTGATCTTCTTTAGAATGGACTGATTGGATCGCCTTGCAGTCCAAGGGACTCTCAAGAGTCTTCTCCAATACCACAGTTCAAAAGCATCAATTCTTTGGCGCTCAGCTTTCTTCACAGTCCACCTCTCACATCCATACATGCTGCTGCTGCTAAGTCACTTCAGTCGTGTCCGACTCAGTGTGACCCCATAATAGACGGCAGCCCACCAAGCTCCATCGTCCCTGGGATTCTTCAGACAAGAACACTGGAGTGGGTTGCCATTTCCTTCTCCATACATGACTACTGGAAAACCATAGCCTGACTAGACAGACCTTTGTTGGCAAAGTAACGTCTCTGCTTTTTAATATGCTATCTAGGTTAGTCATAACTTTCCTTCCAAGGAGTAAGCATCTTCTAATTTCAAGGCTGCAATCACCATCTGCAGTGATTTTGAAGCCCAAAGAAATAAAGTCTTACACTGTTTCCACTGTTTCCTCATCTATTTGCCATGAAGTGATGGGACCAGATCTCTAGTCTTTCCCATTCTATTGTTTTCCTGTCTCTTGTATTGTTCACTGGGGAAGGCTTTCTTATCTCTTCTTGCTATTCTTTGGAGCTCTGCATTCAGATGCTTATATCTTTCCTTTTCTCCTTTACTTTTCGCTTCTCTTCTTTTCACAGCCATTTATAAGGCCTCCTCAGACAGCCATTTTGTTTTTTTTTTGCATTTATTTTCCATGGGGATGGTCTTGATCCCTGTCTCCTGTACAATGTCACGAACCTCACTCCATAGTTCATCAGGCACTCTATCTATCAGATCTAGGCCATTAAATCTATTTCTCACTTCCACTGTATCATCATAAGGGATTTGATTTAGGTCATACCTGAATGGTATAGTGGTTTTCCCTACTTTCTTCAATTTAAGTCTGAATTTGGTAATAAGGAGTTCATGATCTGAGCCGCAGTCAGCTCCTGGTCTTGTTTTTGTTGACTGTATAAGAGCTTCTCCATTTTGGCTGCAAAGAATATAATCAATCTGATTTCAGTGTTGACCATCTGGTGATGTCCATGTGTAGAGTATTCTCTTGTGTTGTTGGAAGAGGGTGTTTGCTATGACCAGTGCATTTTCTTGGCAAAACTCTATTAGTCTTTGCCCTGCTTCATTCCACATTCTAAGGCCAAATTTGCCTGTTACTCCAGGTGTTTCTTGACTTCCTACTTTTGCATTCCAGTCCCCTATCAAGGAAAGGACATCTTTTTGGGGTGTTAGTTCTAAAAAGTCTTCTAGGTCTTCATAGAACCATTCAACTTCAGTTTCTTCAGTGTTACTGGTTGGGGCGTAGACTTGGATTACCGTGATATTGAATGGTTTGCCTTGGAAATGAACAGAGATCATTCTGTCATTTTTGAGACTGCATCCAAGTATTGCATTTCGGACTCTTTTGTTGACCATGATGGCTACTCCATTTCTTCTAAGGGATTCCTGCCCACAGTAGTAGATATAATGGTCATCTGAGTTAAATTCACCCATTCCAGTCCATTTTAGTTCACTGATTCCTAGAATGTCAACGTTCACTCTTGCCATCTCCTGTTTGACCACTTCCAATTTGCCTTGATTCATGGACCTAACATTCCAGGTTCCTATGCAATATTGCTCTTTACAGCATCAGACCTTGCTTCTATTACCAGTCAAATCCACAGCTGGGTATTGTTTTTGCTTTGGCTCCATCCCTTCATTCTTTCTGGAGTTATTTCTCCAGTGATCTCCAGTAGCATATTGGGAACTTACTGACCTGGGGAGTTCCTCCTTCAGCATCCTATCATTTTGCCTTTTCATACTGTTCATGGGGTTCTCAAGGCAAGAACAGTGAAGTGATTTGCCATTCCCTTCTCCAGTGGACCACATTGTGTCAGACCTCTCCACCATGCCTGCCCGTCTTGGGTGGCCCCACAGGGCATGGCTTAGTTTCATTGAGTTAGACAAGGTTGTGGTCCTAGTGTGACTAGATTGACTAGTTTTCTGTGATTAAGGTTTCAGTGTGTCTTCCCTCTTGCAACACCTACTGTCTTACTTGGGTTTCTCTTACCTTGGATGAGGGGTATCTCCACACCGCCGCCCCTCTCGACCTTGAACATAGAATAGCTCCTCTAGGCCCTCCGGCGCCGTGCACCCAGTGCCTCTTGGACGTGGGGTCATTCCTCCTGGCTGCTGCCCCTGGCCACGGGCGGGGGTAACTCCTCTCGGTAGCTCCTGTGCTCTCGCAGCCTGGCAGTCTCAGCTGCCACCCCTGATCTCGGACACGGGGTAACTCCTTTTGGCTGCTGCCTCTGACCTCGGACATGGGGTAGCTCCTTTCAGCCCCTGCCCCTCAGGCGTGGGGTCCTCCCGACTTCTGCACCTGAGCTCGGACTTGGAGTATCTCCTCTCGGCCATGCTCTGCATGTAGTCAAAGCTGCCAGAAGAAGTGGCAAGAATATACAGAAGAACTATACAAAACAGATCTTCACGACCAAGATAATCAAGATGGTGTGATCACTCACCTAGAGCCGGACATCCTGGAAAGTGAAGTCAAGTGGACCTTAGAAAGCATCATTATGAACAAAGCTAGTGGAGGTGATGGAATTCTTATTGAGATATTTCAAATCCTGAAAGATGATGTTCTGAAAGTGCTGCACTCAATAGGCCAGCAAATTTGGAAAACTCACCAGTGACCACAGGATTGGAAAAGGTCAGTTTTCATTCCAATCCCAAAGAAAGGGAATGTCAGAGAATGCTCAAACTACCACACAGTTGTACTCATCTCACGTGCTAGTAGAGTAATGCTCAAAATTCTCCAAGCCAGGCTTCAGCAATACGTGAAACATGAAATTCCTGATGTTCAAGCTGGTTTTAGAAAAGGCAGAGAAACCAGAGATCAAATTGCCAACATCTGCTGGATCATGGAAAAAGCAAGAAAGTTCCAGAAAATCATCTATTTCTGCTTTATTGACTATGCCAAAGCCTTTGACTGTGTGGATCACAATAAACTGTGGAAAATTCTGAAGGAGATGGGAATACCATACCACCTGACCTGCCTCTTGAGAAATCTATATGCAGGTCAGGAAGCAACAGTTAGAACTGGACATGGAACAACAGACTGGTTCCAAATAGGAAAAGGAGTTCGTCAAGGCTGTATATTGTCACCCTGCTTATTTAACTTATATGCAGAGTACATCATGAGAAACGTTGGGCTGGAGGAAACACAGGCTGGAATCAAGATTGCCAGGAGAAATATCAATAACCTCAGATATGCAGATGACACCACCCTTATGGCAGAATGCGAAGAGGAACTAAAAATCCTCTTGATGAAAGTGAAAGAGGAGAGTGAAAAAGTTGGCTTAAAGCTCAGCATTCAGAAAACAAAGATCATGACATCTGGTCCCATCACTTCACAGGAAATAGATGGGGAAACAGTGGAAACAGTGTCAGACTTTATTTTGGGGGGCTCCAAAATCACTGCAGATGGTGACTGCAGCCATGAAATTAAAAGACACTTACTCCTTGGAAGAAAAGTTATGACCAACGTAGATAGCATATTCAAAAGCAGAGACATTACTTTGCCAACAAAGGTCCGTCTGGGCAAGGCTATGGTTTTTCCAGTGGTCACATATGGATGTGAGAGTTGGACTGTGAAGAAAGCTGAGCGCAGAAGAATTGATGCTTTTTGAACTGTGGTGTTGGAGAAGACTCTTGAGAGTCCCTTGGACTGCAAGGAGATCCAACCAGTCCATTCTGAAGAGGATCAGCCCTGGGATTTCTTTGGAGGGAATGATGCTAAAGCTGAAAGTCCAGTAGTTTGGCCACCTCAAAAGAGGTGACTCACTGGAAAAGTCTTTGATGCTGGGAGGGATTGGGGGCAGGAGGAGAAGAGAACGACAGAGGATGAGATGCCTGGATGGCATCACTGACTCGATGGACATGAGTCTGAGTGAACTCCGAGAGTTGGTGATGGACAGGGAGGCCTGGTGTGCTGCAATTCATAGGGTCGCAAAGAGTCGGACACGACTGAGCGAGTGAACTGATCTGAACTGATGGGACCAGATACCATGATCTTCGTTTTCTGAATGTTGAGCTTTAAGCCGACATTTTCACTCTCCTTTTTCACTTTCATCAAGAGGCTTTTTAGTTCCTCTTCACTTTCTGCCATAAGGGTGGTGTCATCTGCATATCTGAGGTTATTGATATTTCTCCCAGCAATCTTGATTCCAACATGTGCTTCTTCCAGCCCAGGGTATACTATACCAACTATATTATTTTAGGTTTAAATATTTTGTTCATTTCAAAGCAGCATGTATTCTCTTTTTAGTTTCATCATTTAAATGAAGGCAAACATAATATTTTGAAAATCAACATCTTCTTATCGATTGGGAAAATTGACATTTTTCTTACTTTTTAAAAATAAATAAACACCTTCAGTAATTTTTAATCAATTTCATCTTACTGAAACTTCTTTTGCAAGGTGGCAAAGTACCATTTGTTTTACTATTTCACTTTTTAAATTTCAAATTTTCATATTTTGTTTATCAAGAATTTTGCATGGATTTTTATAAAAATACTGCATTAAAATAAATTTATCAATTACTTAGGTTTTTGTTTCCCTGTTAAAATTTGCACTAGATCAAGTGCACATTCTGTGCTACAGCCATAGAAAATCATTTTTCTAAACCAAAGCATGCCAAGAATTAAGCTTCTGAGTCTTTCTCCATGCAGTAGCCTCTGACTGAAAGCTTTTCTGTGCTCTGTTTTTGTCTTTCATTAAAAATTCTAAAACCACTCCTAGGAAACTTCCTGAACACTGCTCTCAAGGTATGTTGAGGTATGTTCCTTCTATTCCTGCCTTCTGGAGAGTTTTAATCATAAATGGATGTTGAATTTTGTCAGAGGCCTTCTTTGCATCTATTGAGATAATCATATGGCTTTTATTTTTCAATTTGTTAATGTGGTGAATTACATTGATTGATTTGCAGATATTGAAGAATCCTTGCATCCCTGGGATAAAGCCCACTTGGTCATGGTGTATGATCTTTTTAATGTGTTGTTGGATTCTGATTGCTAGAATTTTGTTAAGGATTTTTGCATTTAGGTTCATCAGTGATATTGGCCTGTAGTTTTCTTTTCTTGCGGCATCTTTGTCAGGTTTTGGTATTAGGGTAATGGTGGCTTCATAGAATGAGTTTGGAAGTTTACCTTCCTCTGCAATTTTCTGGAAGAGTTTCAGTAGGATAGGTGTTAGCTCTTCTCTAAATTTTGGTAGAATTCCGCTCTGAGGCTGTCTGGACCTGGGCTTTTGTTTGCTGGAAGATTTCTGATTACAGTTTCAATTTCCGTGCTTGTGATGGGTCTGTTAAGGTTTTCTATTTCTTCCTGGTTCAGTTTTGGAAAGTAGTACTTTTCTAAGAATTTGTCCATTTCTTCCACGTTGTCCATTTTACTGGCATGGAACTGCTGATAGTAGTCTCTTATGCTCCTTTGTATTTCTGTGTTTTCTGTTGTGATCTCTCCATTTTCATTTCTAATTTTATTGATTTGATTTTTCTCCCTTTGTTTCTTGATGAGTCTGGCTAATGGTTTGTCAATTTTATTTATCCTTTCAAAGAACCAGCTTTTGGCTTTGTTGATTTTTGCTATGGTCTCCTTTGTTTCTTTTGCATTTATTTCTGCCCTAATTTTTAAGATTTCTTTCCTCCTCCTAACCCTGGGGTTATCCATTTCTTCCTTTTCTAGTTGCTTGAGGTGTAGAGTGAGGTTATTTATTGACTTTTTTCTTGTTTCTTGAGGTATGCCTGCACTGCTATGAACTTTCCCCTTAGCACTGCTTTTACAGTGTCCCAAAGGTTTTGGGTTGTTGTGTTTTCATTTTCATTCGTTTCTATGCATATTTTGAATTCTTTTTTTTATTTCTTCTGTGATTTGTTGGTTATTCAGGAGCGTGTTGTTCAGCCTCCATACGTTGGAATTTTATTATTTTTTCTCCTGTAATTGAGATCTAATCTTAATGCATTACGGTCAGAAAAGATGGTTGGAATGATGTCAATTTTTTTTAGTTTATCAAGGCTAGCTTTATGGCACAGGATGTGATCTATCCTGGAGAAGTGTCCATGAGCACTTGAGAAAAGGTGAAATTGATTGTTTTGGGGTGAAATGTCCTATAGATATCAATTAGGTCTAACTGGTATATTGTACCATTTAAAGTTTGTGTTTCTTTGTTAATTTTCTGTTTAGTTATCTATCCATGGGTGTGAGTGGGGTATTAAACTCTCCTACTATTATTGTGTTATTGTTAATTTCCCCATTCATACTTGTTAGCACTTATCTTGCATATTGCTGTGCTCTGCAATATGTTGGGTGCATACATATTTATAATTGTTATATCTTTTTCTTGGATTGATCCTTTGATCATTATGTAGTGGCCTTCTTTGTCTCTTTTCACAGCCTTTGTTTTAAAGTCTATTTTATCTGATATGAGTATTGTTACTCTTGCTTTCTTTTGGTCTCTATTTCTGTGGAATATCTTTTTCCAGCCCTTCACTTTCAGTCTGTATGTGTCCCTTATTCTGAGGTGGGTCTCTTGTAGACAATATATATAGGGGTCTTCTTTTTGTATCCATTCAGCCAGTCTTTGTCTTTTGGTTGGGGCATTCAACCCATTTACGTTTAAGGTAATTATTGATAAGTATTAAGGTATGACCTATCAAATCCCTTATGATTATACAGTAGAAGTGAGAAATAGATTTAAGGGACAAGATCTGATAGATAGAGTGCCTGATGAACTATGGAATGAGATTCGTGACATTGTACAGGAGACAGGGATCAAGACCATCCCCATGGAAAATAAATGCAAAAAAACAAAATGACTTTCTGGGGAGGCCTTAAAATAGCTGTGAAAAGAAGAGAAGTGAAAAACAAAGGACAAAAGGAAAGATATAAGCATCTGAATTCAGAGTTCCAAAGAATAGCAAGAAGAGATAGGAAAGCCTTCTTCAGCAATCAATGTAGAGAAATAGAGGAAAAGAACAGAATGAGAAAGACTAGAGATCTCTTCAAGAAAATTAGAGATACCAAGGGAACATTTCATGCAAAGATGGGCTCAATATAAAACAGAAATGGTATGGACCTAACAGAAGCAGAAGATATTAAGAAGAGGGGGCAAGAATACATGGAAGAACTGTACAAAAAAGATCTTCACGACCCAGATAATCATGATGGTGTGATCACTGACCTAGAGCCATACATCCTGGAATGTGAAGTCAAGTGGGCCTTAGAAAGCATCACTACAAACAAAGCTAGTGGAGATGATGGAATTCCTATTGAGCTATTTCAAATCCTGAAAGATGATGCTGTGAAAGTGCTGCACTCAATTTGCCAGCAAATTTGGAAAACTCAGCAGTGGCCACAGGACTGGAAAAGGTCCGTTTTCATTCCAATCCCAAAGAAAGGCAATGCCAAAGAATGCTCAAACTACCACACGATTGCACTCATCTCACATGCTAGTAAAGTAATGCTCAAAATTCTCCAAGCCAGGCTTCAGCAATACATGAATTGTGAACTCCCTGATGGTCAAGCTGGTTTTAGAAAATGCAGAGGAACCAGAGATCAAATTGCCAATATCCGCTGGATCATGGAAAAAGCAACAGAGTTCCAGGAAACATCTATTTCTGCTTTATTGACCATGCCAAAGCCTTTGACTGTGTGGATCACAATAAACTGTGGAAAATTCTGAAAGAAATGGGAATACCAGACCACCTGACCTGCCTTTGAGAAATCTGTATGCAGGTCAGGAAGCAACAGTTAGAACTGGACATGGAACAACAGACTGGTTCCAAATAGGAAAACGAGTGCATCAAGGCTGCATATTGTCACCCTGCTTATTTAACTTCTATGCACAGTACATCATGAGAAATGCCGGACTGGAAGAAACACAAGCTGGAATCAAGATTGCTGGGAGAAATATCAATAAGCTCAGATATGTAGATGACACCACCCTTATGGCAGAAAGTGAAGAGGAACTAAAAAGCCTCTTGATGAAAGTGAAAGAGGAGAGTGAAAAAGTTGGCTTAAACCTCAACATTCAGAAAACAAAGATCATGGAATCCGGTCCCACCATTTCATGGGAAATAAATGGGGAAACAGTGGAAACAGTGTCAGAGTTTATTTTGGGGGGCTCCAAAGTCACTGCAGATGGTGATTGTAGCCATGAAATTAAAAGACGCTTACTCCTTGGAAGAAAAGTTATGACCAACCTAGATAGTATATTCAAAAGCAGAGACATTACTTTGCCAACTTAGGTCCGTCTAGTCAAGGCTATGGTTTTTCCTGTGGTCATGTATGGATGTGAAAGTTGGCTTTTGAAGAAGGCTGAGCACCGAAGAATTGATGCGTTTGAACTGTGGTGTTGGAGAAGACTCTTGCGAGTCCCTTGGACTGCAAGGAGATCCAACCAGTCCATTCTGAAGGAGATCAGCCCTGGGATTTCTTTGGAAGGAATGATGCTGAAGCTGAAACTCCCAGTACTTTGGACACCTCATGCAAAGAGTTGACTGATGGGAAAATACTCTGATGCTGGGAGGGATTGGGGGCAGGAGGAGAAGGGGACGACCGAGGATGAGATGGCTGAATGGCATCACTGACTCGATGGACGTGAGTCTGTGTGACCTCTGGGAGATGGTGATGGACAGGGAGGCCTGGCATGCTGTGATTCACGGGGTCGCAAATAGATGGACACGACTGAGTGACTGAACTGAACTGAACTGAACTGAATGATCCCATTGCCATTACTTTATTATTTTGTGTTTTGGTTTATATTTTGTGTTTCCTGTCTAGAGAATATCCTTTAGCATTTGTTGGAGAGCTGGTTTGGTGATGCTGAATTCTCTCATCTTTTGCTTGTCTGTAAAGCTTTTGATTTCTCCTTATTTGAATGAGATCCTTGCTGGGGACAGTAATCCAGCTGTAGGTTATTTTCTTTCATCACTTTAAATATGTCTTGCCATTCCCTCCTGGCCTGAAGAGTTTATATTGAAAGATCAGCTGTTATCATTATGGGAATCCCCTTGTGTGTTATTTGTTGTTTTTCCCTTGCTGCTTTTAATATTTGTTCTTTGTGTTTGATCTTTGTTAATTTGATTAATATGTGTCTTGGGGTGTTTCACTTTGGGTTTATCCTTTTGGAACTCTCTGGGTTTCTTGGACTTGGGTGTTTATTTCCTTTCCCATTTTAGGGAAGTTTTCAACTATTATCTCCTCAAGGATTTTCTCATGGTCTTTCTTTTTGTCTTCTTCTGGGACTCCTATAATTCGATTGTTGGAGAATTTCATATTGTCCTGTAGGTCTCTGAGATTGTCCTCATTTCTTTTAATTTGTTTTTATTTTTTCCTCTCTGATTCATTTATTTCTACCATTCTATCTTCTATTTCACTAATCCTATCTTCTGCCTCTATTATTCTACTATTTGTTGCCTCCAAAGTGTTTCTGATCTCATTTATTGCATTATTCATTATATATTGACTCTTTTTTATTTCTCCTAGGTTCTTGTTAAAACTTTCTTGCATCTTCTCAATCCTTGTCTCCAGGCTATTTATCTTTGATTTCATTTTTATTTCAAGATTTTGAATCATTTTCAGTCATTATTTGGAATTCTTTATTAGGTAGATTCCCTATCTCTTTCTCTTTTGTTTGGTTTGATGGGCATTTATCCTTTTCCTTTACCTGCTGGGTATTCCTCTGTCTCTTCATCTTGTTTATATTGCTGCTTGTGGGGTGGACTTTCTGTATTCTGGTAGTTTGTGGAGTTCTCTTTATTATGGAGTTTCCTCACTGTGGGTGGGATTGTATCAGTGACTTGTCAAGGTTTATTGGTTAGGTAAGTTTGTATCAGTGTTCTGGTGAGTGGAGCTGGATTTCTTATCTCTGAAGTGCAATGAAGTGTCCAGTGAGTTATGAGATGTCAGTGGTTTTGGAGTAACTTTGTGCAGCCTGTATATTGAAGCTCAGGGCTGTGTTCCTGTGTTGCTGGAGAATTTGCATAGTATGTCTTTCTCTGGAACTTGTTGGCCCTTGGGTGGTGCTTAGTTTCAGTGTAGGTATGGAGGCGTTTGATGGGCTCCTATTGATTAATGTTTCCTGGAGTCAGGAGTTCTCTGATGTTCTCAGGATTTGGACTTAAGCCTCCTGCTTCTGGTTTTCAGTTTTATTTTTACAGTAGTCTCAAGACTTCTCCTTCTATACCACACCATTGATAAAACATCTAGGTTAAAGATGAAAAGTTTCTCCACATTGAGGGACACCCAGAGATGTTCACAGAGTTACATGGAGAAGAGAAGAGGGAGGAGGGAGTTAGAGGTGACCCGAATGAGATGAGGTGGAATCAAAAGAAGAGAGAGGAAGCCAGCCAGTAATTGCTTCCTTGTGTGCACTCCACAGTCTGGACCACTCAGCAATGTTCACAGAGTTATACAGAGAAGAGGAGAGGAAGGAAGGAGACAGAGGTGGCCAGGAGGATAAAAGAGGGGAATGAAAAGGAAAGAGACAGATCCAGCCAGTAATCAGTTCCCTAAGTGTTCTCCAATCTCTGTCTGGAACACACAGAGACTCACAGAGTTGGATAGAGAAGAGAAGGGGGAGGGAGGAGACAGCAGGGACCTGGTGGAGAAAAAGGAGAGTCCAAAGGAGGAGAGAGCAGTCAAGCCAGTAATCTCGCTCTCATGTAAAAATGGGTACTGAAGATTTTGTTTTTGAAGGTACAAAATTGATAACAAATACCAAAAAGCAAAGATTAAAAATCTAGAGTAGAGGTTGTACTTTCAAAAATAAATACAATATTAAAGAAAAGAAGAAGGAAAAAAAAGCCAAGTCACAAGAATTATTAAAAAGAAAAATATATATACATGAAGTTTGC
>SJYQ01002320.1:0-53591 GCA_006410935.1 Redunca redunca | reverse complement strand
TCATCTGCATATCTGAGGTTATTGATATTTCTCCCAGCAATCTTGATTCCAGCTTGTGTTTTTTCCAGTCCAGCGTTTCTCATGATGTACTCTGCATAGAAGTTCAATAAGCAGGGTGACAATATACAGCCTTGACGAACTCCTTTTCCTATTTGGAACCAGTCTGTTGTTCCATGTCCAGTTCTAACTGTTGCTTCCTGACCTGCATATAGATTTCTCAAGAGGCAGGTCAGGTGGTCTGGTATTCCCATTTCTTTCAGAATTTTCCACAGTTTATTGTGATCCACACAGTCAAAGGCTTTGGCATAGTCAATAAAGCAGAAATAAATGTTTTTCTGGAACTCTCTTGCTTTTTCCATGATCCAGCGGATGTTGGCAATTTGATCTCTGGTTTCTCTGCCTTTTCTAATACCAGCTTGAACATCAGGGAGTTCACAGTTCACGTATTGCTGAAACGTAGCTTGGAGAATTTTGAGCATTACTTTACTAGCATGTGAGATGAGTGCAATTGTGCGGTAGTTTGAGCATTTTTTGGCATTGCCTTTCTTTGGGATTGGAATGAAAACGGACCTTTTCCAGTCCTGTGGTCACTGCTGAGTTTTCCAAATTTGCTGGCATACAGAACCCTAAGAAGTCTTAATTAGCAAAGAAGCCTGTTTGCAATTTGGTAGTTAATGTCTCTCTGGGGCTGCGATTGCCCCCTTCTGGCCCTTCCAGCTCTGGCTGCCTGTCACCGGAGGGGGATGGTCAGCAGCTGGCTAATTCTGTTCTGTCCTTTCTTCTGTGTGCGGTCCTGGGCGGTGTCTTATGTTAGAGCTTTGTTCCTGGTAGCTATCCCACAGTCTAGTTTGCTAGCCCAAGCTAGCTCGCTCCCTGCCCAGCCCCCGCTTGTTACTGGCAGATGCAGGCATCTGCACTGCTTCTCCACTGGAGGAGTTACTGTTGGGCTCGTAATCTGTGGGTTTTAATTATTTATTTATTTTTCCTCCCTGTTATGTTGCCCTCTGTGCTTCCAAGGCTCGCCACAGACTAGGCAGTGAGAGTATTTCCTGGTGCTTGGAAACTTGTCTCTTTTTAAGACTCCCATCTTGGGACAGAGCTCCCTCCCTACATCTCTTTTTTTTTTTTCTTTTATATTTTTTCCTACCTGTTTTCGAAGACAATGAGCTGCTTTTCTGGGTGCCTGATATCCTCTGCTGGCGTTCAGAAGTTGTATTGTGGAATTTACTCAGTGTTGAAATATTCTTTTGATGAATTTGTGGGGGAGAAAGTGGTCTCCCCATCCTATTCCTCTGCCATCTTAGGACCGCCCCCAAATTGGTTTAATTTAGAAGCAATGGATAAATTTCCAGAAGCATACACTTGTCCAAGACTGTATCAGAAAGAAATAGAAAAACTGAATGTACTGAATACTAGTATTAAACTGAAGCAGTAATCAAAAAACTCTCCAAAAAAGAAAAAGTCCAGGATAGTAAGACTTCACAGAATAATTCTATCAAATATTTACAAAAGAGTTTATACTCATATTTCTCAAAGTTCTGCAAAAGCCTGAAGGGACTGGAATACTTCCAAAGGTATTCTACTATGGTCAGTATTACCCTGATACCAAAAACAGACGAAGAAACTACAATAAAAGAAAATCAAAAGCCAACAACCCTGATTAACACTCACAAAATTCCTCAACAAAATAGTAACAAACAAAATTCAACCATACTTAAAGAGGATCATACATCATGATAAAGTGGAATTTATTCCAGGGATATAAGGATTATTAAATATCCCTATCAATCAACATGACAAAATAAAATTCACCTGATTACCTCAACAGATGCAAAAAAATATTTGACAGAATGCAACATGCATTTATGATAAAAAATTCAACAAAGCTTGTATTAAGGGAACATAGCTAAACATGTTGAGGGAAGAGCATAGAAATAGCTCCAGAAAGAATGAAGAGTTTAAACCAAAGCAAAATGATTCCTATTTGCAGAAATATTTCATGCAAAGATGGGCACAATAAAGGACAGAAACAGCAAGGATCTAAAAGATGCAGAAGAGATTAAGAAGAGGTGGAAAGAATACATGGAAGGACTGTTTAAAAAAAAAAGTCTTAATGATGCAGATACCCAAAATGGTATGGTCACTCACCTAGAGGCAGGTACCCTGGATTCTGAAGTCAAGTGGGCCTTCTGAAGCATTACTATGAAGTTAGTGGAAGTGGTGGAATTACAGCTGAGCTATTTCAAATCCTAAAAGATGATCTTGTTAAAATGTTTGACTCAATACATCAGCAAATTTGGAAAACTCAGCAGTGGCCACAGGACTGGAAAAAGTCAACTTTAATTCCAACCCCAAAGAAGAGGAATGGTAACGAATGTTCAAACTACCACAAATTGTGCTCATTTCACATGCTAGCAAGGTATTGTACAAAACCTTTCAAGCTAGGCTTCAACAGTATGTGAAAAAAGGACTTCCAGATGTATAAGCTGGATTTTAAAAAGGCAGAGTAATCAGAGATCAAATTGCCAACATCTGTCGGATCATAGAAAAGGCAAAAGAACAGGAAAGCATCTACTTCTGCTTCATTGACTATGCTAAAAACCTTTGACTGTTTGGATCGCAACAAAGTGGAAAATTCTTCAAGAGACAGTAATATGAGACCACTTTATCTGGCTTCTGAGAAACCTGTATACGGGTCAAGAAGCAACAGTTAGAACTGGCCATGGAACAACAGACTGGTTCCAAATTGAGAAAGGAGTATGTTAAGGCTGTATATTGTCACCCTGCTTATTTAACTTATATGCAGAGTACATCATGCAAAATGCTATGCTGGATGAATCACAAACTGGAATGAAGATTGTGCAGAGAAATATCAACAACTTCAGATATAGGGATGACACCACCCTAATAGCAGAAAGTGAAAAAGAACTGAAGAACCTCTTGATGAAGGTGAAAGAGGAGAGTGAAAAGGATGGCTGAAAATTCAACATTCAAATCACTAAAATCATGGCATCCAGTCCCATCACATTATGGCAAATATATGGGGAAAAAAATGATAACAGTGACAGACTTTATTTTCTTGGGCTCCAAAATCACTGTAGATTGTGACTGCAGCCATAAAATTCAGACACTTGCTTCTTGGAAGAAAAACTAAGATGAACCCAGACAGTGTATTAAAAACCAGAGACATCACTTAGCCAACAAAGGTCCATATAGTCAAAGTTATGGTTTTTCCAGTAGTCATGTACAGATGTGAGAGTTGGACCATAAAGAAGGCTGACAGTCAAAGAATTGATGCTTTCAAACCGTGGTGCTAGAGAAGACTCTTGAGAGTCCCTTGGACAGCAAGGATATCAAACTAGTGAACCTTAAATGGCATCACTGACTCAATAGGCATGCATTTGAACAAACTCTGGGAGCCAGTGAAGGACAGGAATCCTGACATGTGGTAGTCCATGTGATCACAAAGAATTAGACATGACTGAGTGACTGAACAACAACAATCTCAACATAATAAAGGTCATTTATGACAAATCCATATCTAACATCATATTAATAATGAAAAACAAAGTATTTCCTGTAAGATCAGGAACAAGACAAACAAGCCCAATTTGACTGCTTCTATTCAGTATGTAATTGAAAGTCCTGGCCACAACAATCAGACAATTAAAAAAAAATTTTAAGCAAAATGGAAAAAAGCTCACTGTTCGCAGATGATATTACACTATATATAAAACCTGAAACTGCCATGATATTTTTTGTTAATTGGCTATGTTTAGTGTTAGTTGCTCAGTCATGTCTGACTCTTTGCAACCCCATGGACTGTAGCCCACCAGGCTCCTCTGTCCGTGGAATTCTCCAGGTAAGAATAAATTTTTCAGGATATGAGATTAATATACAGAAATTTATTATTTTTCTATACACTAATAACTTGCTACCAGAAAGAGAAATCAAGAAAATAATGTCATTTACAACTAAATCAAGAAGAATAAAATACCTTGGATAATTAAGGAGGCTAACTAAGGAGGTAAAAGACCTATACTTTGAAAACTAGAAAACACTGATGAAGGAAATTCAAGACAATGCAAGTAAGTGGAAATGTATCCTATGTTCATAAATTTGGAGAATTAATATTGTTTAAGTGACCATACTAACTAGGCAAACTACAGCCTCAGTGCAATTTCTATCCAAATACCCATAATATCTTTTTACAGAATTAGAACAAATAATCTTAAAATTATATGGCACGACAAAATACCCTGAATAGCCAAAGCAACCTTGAGGGGAAAAAAAAAAAAGCTAGAGGTATCAGGCTCCCTGGCTTCAGGCTATACTACAAAGCTACAGTAAGCAAAACAGTATAGCACTGGCACAAAAATAGACACATAAATTGGAAGAACAGAGTAGAGAGCCCAGAAATAAAGTCATGCACACAAGGTAAAAAAGGCAAAAGTATACAATGGAAAAAACACAGTCTCTTCAGTAACTGTGCTAGGAAAACTAGACAGCTACATGTAAAAGAATGAAACTAGACCATTTTCTCACACTGGGTACAAAAATAAACTTACAATGGATTAAAGAACTAAGGATAAGACCTGTAACCATAAAACTCCTAAAACAAAATATGGGCAGTATGCTCTTTGACATCAGTTTTAGTCATAATTTTGAGGTACTCTGTCTCCTCAGGCAAGAGAACAAAACCAAAAATAAATGGGACCTAGTCAGATGTAAAAGCATTTTAACAGCCAAGGAAACCTTTAACAAAACTAAGAGGCAACCTACTGGATGGAAGAAGATATTTGCAAATGACACTTCTGATAAGAAGTTAATATTCAAAATATATTTAAAAATTACACAAACAAATATTTAAAAATGAACAATTTAATTAAAAAAAAGTCTGGCACCCAGCCTGCCATGTCCCCAGAGCTCTGGCCCAGGTGCACAGCCATGGCTCAGGAGTATTGGCTAGGCAGACAGTCATTAAACTGGGAAGGTGTCTCTGTACAATGACCTGGGAGTGAAGACCAGTGACTCAAAAACATAAGGCTGGTCCAAAACTTTCAAATTTCTTCAGTCTCAGCTCCAGATGAAGAAAGCAGCTCTCACTCAGACCAAGACCCAGAAGACAATACAAAGTACAGTCTTAGGTTCAGTAATCAACCTGAAACAAGGTGATTCTTCAGATGAGTGGCAGATCTCCCTCTGCACTTAGCCACAGGACTCAAGGACCTTGTTCCCAGGTTGTTTTCTGCAGAAGGTTTGATCCTCTTATCTGAGGAATATAAGCCCAGGTTTCCTAACGATTATGAGAAAGTAGTGAAGCACCAAAGAGAGGAGCAACAGATAGAGTAGGAGCTGGAAAGACAGAAGGAAATAGAAGAGAGAGAAAAGAAATGTAAAGACAAACGAGAAGCTAGTGGGTTTTCCAGGCGATCAGAACCAGATTCTGATGAAGATTATGACCAAGAGAGGAGCAAGATGGGTGGAGCTGCCATCACACCATCCACTTCTCTTATAGAAAAGGACAAAGAGTTACCCCAAGACTTAACCAGGAAGAGGATTCAAGACCTCGCTCACAGTCTTCCAAAGGTTCTATTCCTCCCCCAGTGTACAAGGAATAAGACAAACCCAGATCCCCAGTCAGCGTCAGCAACTCCGTCTTCACCAACATGGGGGTAGGGTACCATATAAAATCATGAAGAAGTTTAGCTTCTGGGAAGGTCACAGTCTTACGAGGCACCAGCAGGGCCTGAGTGGCACCAGCAAGTTTTGGGGGGCGGGGGGGCGGGGGAGGGCATGGCAAGAGCATATGCCTGACGCCATCAAGAAAGATTCAGCCAAAAACTTGGATTTAAATCCATTAACTGAAATATTTGTGTCCTACCAAAGTGGTCCCACTCAATAACATGATTGGTGCAAGAGAGGTGGATGAAGACTTGGAAGTTGAAATCAAGGAATAGTATGAAAAATATGGCAAAGTTGAAAAATGTGTTATATTTGAAATTCCTGATACCCCTAATTGTAGTAAACAAGAAGAATAAAAGAAAAGCAGGCCCCGGCAAGGGCCACAAAAGAAATTTATAATTATTGACAAACTGGATGCTAAAAGGCATGAAACTTGGAACAAGTCAAGAGGGAACAGTTCATAATCTCAAAAACAAGATATGATCCTGGGGTTGGAAAACCGACCTCAGACTGTTTCTCAACTGGCATCTCAGAGTCACATGTTTTATGTATCTGGTGGAAAATCTATAGATAAGAATATTAGTCTTAGTTGCTGATTTGTTATTGATTACTGTTTCTTAATTATTCAATAGTTGATGACCATTTTGTTATTTGGCCCTGAAGGCCACATGAGTTATAGTTTCATTCATGGCTGAAATTATAATAAAGTATAATAAAGCTGGCTTGGATTCAGTTTCGGCACCTTCGCCTTGGTGCAGTGTTTGTCCCCTGATCCTCTCTTTCTCTGAATTCTTGTGTCTCATTTCTCATTCTCTTGCCGTATCACACTTTTGGAAACCCTGCTTGTCGAGCCAGTCTTGACACTTGATGATGAAGCAGTATGAATATTTTTAGAATTCCAGAGGGTTGAGTCTGTTGATGATCTGAATGGGAGGTATTTTGGTGGACAGGTGCTCAAAATATGTTTCTACAATTTAGATAGATTCAGGGCCTTGGATTTGGCAGAACAAGTTTGATTTTAAAAACTAGAGCCTGAGTCATCTCCAGTGATCTTTCAGTGAACTGCAGACTGAGCAGAGGAGAACAAGGCAACAGGCAGCCTTCATGGCTGTGGGCACAGGGAAGGACTTCTAAGACATATGTTGACTGATTCTTTTTTTTATTTTGTGGTTTTTTAATATAGCATAAAAATCCTTCTGAAACACACACACACACACACGGTCAATATGGCTATGTTCAACATCACTAATCACCCAGAAATAGACATAAAAAGCATGATGAGAGGAGAGAAGACAGCAGAGGCGTAAGACAGGGATATTGCCAGCCTCCACACAATACATCAAAAACTCAAGATATAGAACAACTCCTACAAAGCAACCTCTAGGTAACAGCGGAACACCCCAGGCCTTCAGAGGGGCAGTCTAAGCTCCCTGGAATGAAGTAGGAGAGAGGATGGAGACATAAAAAGGGAAAAGACGGAGAACTTCTAGATGGTTCCCAACTAGATGGTGCCCTGAAGGGAGGGAGGAATCATGAAACAGAAAGAGTTCCTGGTGTACTAGGAAACTCCCTCACAGGCGGGCCAAAGGAGGAGCTGCAGAATCTTGGAAAACTGGGCAAAGTAGGGACTTGGAGGGCAGAGAACAGAGAAAGCTACACTTCTCAGCCCATAAACAGCTCACAGACTGTGCCCCCCACCCTAGGCAGTGGGTTTGGGGAACCAAGAAAAGACCACAGAAGCCCCGTGGTGCAGAGGGCAACACCAGGGTGCCGAGAGAGGCGTGGCATACAAACCTCTACAGTGCACACAAACCTCTCCAGTGCACACAAACCTCTCGGCACAGAGGGGGCCCATGAGCCTAAACAAGTGCACATAAGCCCCAAGACATAAAGGGCAGACCTGGGGAGCCAGGACAAGTGAACACAAGCCTTGAAACACAGAGGGTGGGCTCAGGGGGCTGAGGGAAGCCCACAAAAGCCTCCACAACGTAGAGGGCAGTATCGGGGAGAAGAGAAAAGATCCACACAAGCCCCTACCTAGCAGACTTTGGCCTGCAGTGCAAGGTGAGACCAGGGAACAGAAGTACCAGCAAAGATTCCAGGGACAAATAGGGGGGTTGTGGCAGTGAAGATATGCTGAGCGGGCAGCTTTGATGTGGCTGCAGAAATAGAGGTGTCTAACACTGCCAAAGAGTCAGACACGACTGAATGACTGAACTGAACTGAAAACTGCCAAAGCCAGAAGGACTCCCCAAAGACATGCTGAACCCATGGACACCCCAAAACCTGCTGCTGAACGCTGCAATGCCCTTCAAAGAGATGAGATCCAGCTCCGTCAACCAGAACACAGTCACAAGCTCCCCAAACCAGGAAAACATCACAGGACGCTAATCCAACCTCATCCACGGGGGTAGACTCCACAACCAAGAAGAATTATGACCTCGAGAATTTTTTTTTCCTTATAAATAATTCTGTTTATTCCTCCTACAGATTTCTACCTTCACATTAGCCTTTTGTGGTGCTGTGGAGTTTTCCTCTTTGTTTTTCTTCTAAAAAAAAAAAATTCTTTCTAAGATTTTTTTTCTTTTTTTTTTTCTGTTTCACCCTTTTCTGTGATTATTCTGATTTTGTTTTTTATATTTTTGACTGCTTTTCTCATAGTTCTTTACTGGCTATAGCTATTCCTGAATCTATATAAATCTTTTTCACATACATCTATTTATCTTTGCTTTTCTAATTTTCTTCTATTCTACTTTTTTACACTCTTTGCCACCCCTCCCTTTTCTCTCCCTTTTCTTTTTTTCCTTCTTTTTCTTTTCCATTTTTCCTTCACTCTTTCTTTTTCATGAGGTAAGTTAAATTGTTGAGCTCTCTTTGTTATATTTCCCATTGGCACTCTGCTCAGGCTCAGTTTTCCTGATTGAGCAGTAGCTAGCTCAATTTTGGTTTCCCTTGTTCACCAACTAAGTCTCTCATACTTTTTTCCTTTAGAATACTTTGTTTATATCTGTGTGTGGAAATGTGTGTATATGTCCCATTATTTCTGTAATTACATGTTTGATCTCCTTCCATTAGAACGCAGACACAAATCATCCCTAACAAGAAGTCAACAGAGACCACTCAACCAACCTTTTCTTTTAAGGGCAAAAACCAAAAAGAAGAAGAAATACAACCCTAAATCCTGGAAAAGGGAGACCTCAAGCAGAGCAAGATGTGTGTGTGGGGGGGGGGAATTAAAAGATAGGGAAATACAACACAATGAAAGAACAAGGTATAAACTCATAAGACCAAATAAATGAAGAGAAAGTAAGCAATCTACCTGAAAGATAAATCAGAATAATGATAGTAAAGATGTTCCAAAGACTTCAAAAATAGAATGGAGAAAATGAAATAAACAATTCACACAATTAATAAAATCATCAATGACATAGAAGAAAGAAAGAATAAGCAAACAGAGATGAATAACAAAATTACCAAAATTAAAAATATTCTGGAAGCAACCAATAGCAGAATAACTGAGGCAGAAGAATGGTTATGTGAGCCACAGATAGAATGGTGAAAATAAATTCCATATATATGGAATTTAGAAAGATGGGGATGATGACCCTGTATGCGAGACAACAAAAGAGACTCAGATCTATAGAGAGAACTTTTGGACTCTGGGGGAGAGAGAGAGGGAGAGGGTGAGATGGGAGAATGGCATTGCAACATGTATACTATCAAGTAAGAAACGAATCGCCAGTTGATGTCAGATGCAGAATGCAGGATGCTTGGGACTGGTGCAAGGAGAGGACCCAGAGGGATGGCATGGGGTGGGAGGTGGGAGGGGATTCATGTTTGGGAACGTTTGTGCACTCGTGTTGAATTCATGTCAATGTTTGGCAAAACCAATACAGTAATGTAAAGTAAACTAAAGTTAAAATAAAAATTTAAAAAAAAATAATAAATAAATAAATTAAAAAAAAAGAAAAAGACACATGTGCCCCCATATTCATTGCAGCACTATTTACAATAGTACATGGAAGCAACCTAGATGTCCATCAACAGATAAATTGATAAAGAAGTTGTGGTACAACTGGTAATATACAGTGGAATATTACTCAGCCATTTTTATGGGAACGCATTTGAGTCTGTTCTAATGAGGTGGACAAACCTCGAGTCCTTCACACAGGGTGAAGTAAGTCAGAAACAGAAAGATAAATATCATGTACTAATGCATATATATGGATTATAGAAAGATGGTACTGATGAATATATTTGAAGGGCAGCAATGGAGAAACAGACTTAGAGAATAGACTTATAGACACAGAGAAAGGGGAGAAGGGAGAGGGTAAGATATGTGGAGAGAGTAACATAGAAACTTACACTACCATATGTAAAACAAATAGCCAATGGGAATTTGCTGTATGACTCAAACAGGGGCTCTGTAACAATCTAGAAGTGTAGAATGGGGAGGGAGTTTCAGGAAAGAGGAGACATAGGTGTATCAATGGCTGATTCTTATTGATGTTTAACAGAAAACAACAAAATTCTGTAAAGCAATTATCCTTCAATTTAAAAATAAATATTTTTTTAAAGGAAACTCAAGGTAATTTCCAAGGTTGGCCAGAGCAGTTGAGTGTAAGTACTGTTCAAATAGGAAAGACTGAGGAAGAAAAGAGGTTTATGTGTGTTTTTGGTGATAGCCAACGACTACAGATTGGACACTGTACAACTGAAACATTAAGCATGAAAGTAGCAATAGCTTACGCAGTACTCATTATATATCAGACACTTGTGGATGCATTTTAGACTTTGGCTGGTCTAATCTTCAGGATAACGCTGGTTGAGGGTTGTGACCCATCTCCTCACTTGATAAAGCAGGACATCAAAGTAACCTATCTTAGGTGACACTGCCACGTATCATGGAAGTGGACACACAAACAAAACAGTTATGTAGGTAGACCTATTATGCAGAATATATAGTTCTAAGCTGATTTTTGAATGCTCAAAATTCTCCAAGCTAAGCTTCAACAGTATGTGAACAGAGAATCCAGCTAGATTCAGGAAAGGCAAAGGAACCAGAGATCAAATTGCCAATATCTGTAGGATCATAGAAATAGCAAGAGAACTCCAGAAAAACATCTACTTCTGCTGTATTGACTACACCAAAGCCTTTGACTGTGTGAATCACAACAAACTGTGGAAAGAGTTAGGAATAACAGACCACCTTACTTGTCTCTGGCAAAACCTGTATGCAGGTCAAGAAGCAGCAGTTAAAACCAGACAGGGAACAACAGACTGGTACCAAACTGGGAAAAGAGTACATCAAGGCTCTATATTGTCACCCTGCTTATTTAAGGTATATGCTGAGTACATCATGCAAAATGCCAGGCTGGATGAAGCACAAGCTGGAATTAAGATTGCCAGAAGAAATATCAATAACCTCAGATATGTAAATGACATCACTCATGAAAGAAAGTGAAGAACTAAAGAGCCTCTTGATAATGGTGAAACAGAAGTCTTAAAAAAGCTGGCTTAAAACTCAACATTCAAAAAATGAAGATCATGGTATCCAGTCCCATCACTTCATAGCAAATAGATAGGGAAACAATGGAAGCAGTGACAAACTTTATTTTGGGGGGCTTCAAAACCACTGAGGACAGTGACTGCAGCTATGAAATTAAGATGCTTGTTCCTTGGAAGAAAAGCTATGACAAATCTACACAGTGTATTAAAAAGCAGAGAATTTACTTGCTGACAAAGGTCCATCTAGTCAAAGCTATGCTTCTTCCAGTAGTCATGTATAGATATGAGAGTTGGACCATAAAGAACTCTGAGTGCGGAAGAACTGATGTTTTCAAACTGTGGTGTTGAAGAAGACTCTTGCAAGTCCCCTGGACTGCAAGGAGATCAAACCTGTCAAACCTAAAGGAAATTAGTCCTGAATATTCATTGGAGGACTGATGTTGAAACTGAAACTTCAATACTTTGACCACCTGGTGTGACAAACTGATTCACTGGAAAAGACCCTGATTCTGGGAAAGATTGAAGACAGGAGGAGAAGAGGATGACAGAGGACGAGATGGTTGGATGGCATCACTGACTCAATGGATATGAGTTTGAGCAAGCACTGGGAAATGGTGAAGGACAGCGAAGCCTGGCATGCTGCAGTCCACGGGGCTGCAAAAAGTCAGACATGACTGAGCAACTGAACAACAACAATAAGCTGAAGACCACCAATTGTTGGCCATCAAGAGTTTCGATGATCAGTAAATTTCATAGCTCTGTAGACAAGAATATAAGCAGGAAAAAAAAGCCTTTCTGTTTTGATAATTTGATGAAACAATGTAAAGAAAGATTTTAAAAAGCATGATGAAATATCACCTCACACATATCAGAATGGCTATTGTCAAAAAGATAAGAAATAACAAGTGTCGGTAAGGATGTGGAGAAAAGAGAGCCCTCATGCACTCTTGGGCAGGTATGTAACTTGATAACAGTAAGGAAGTTGTTCAAAAAATGAAAACTAAACCTATCGTACAATTCAACCATTTCACTCCAGGGTATTTATTCAAAGAACAAAAACATTAAACCAAAAAGGTATACACACCCTAATGCTCATAGTAGAATTATTTATTATAGCCAAGATATGGAAGCAGTCTAAGTATTCATCAACAGTTGAATTGATGAAGATGTAGTATATACATATGCAATGAAATATTAGCCATGAAAAAGAAAGAATGAAATTTTGCCACTTGTGAAAACATTGATGCAGTTAGAAGGTGTTGTATTTAGGGAAGTAAGTCAGACAGAGAAAAAGAAATATTGTATATTTTCACTTACAGGTGTAATCTAAAACATAAATAAATATGATAAAACAGAAACAGACTCACAGATACATAGAACAAAGTGGTGGTTACCAGAAGGAAGAGGGATGAGTTGAGGAGCAAAATAGGTGAGGGGCACTTAGAGGTGTAAACTACTCAGTTTAAAATGACTAATTTGTAATGATACATAACACAAGGACTATAGTCAATATTTTATAACTCTGTATGGAATATAGTCTATAAACATATCAAATTACTGTGTTGTATATCCAGAACTAATGTAATATTGTAAGTCAACTATGCAGCAATTTTTAAATGATATAAATTTTATATGATAAAATATTTCAATTTTATTCAGTGAAATTCATTTTTATAGTTTAAATTATGGTAGAGAATAGTAGAAATGGCAATGTCCCCAGATCTGAAAAAGCATTTCTCACTGATTGTCACTCTAGGATAGAAATTGAAAAGTTCAAATGTGAAAGCAACATGATCTAAAGAAAATGCATGGAGCATTTGCAAAGAAGCTTGAGAAACCTATTTATATTGGTATATGATGTAATTTTAGACAGGATAGGCAAAGACCATGTGAGGACATCACACTTGTTTCAGAGGGAATGCTTATCAAAGATTTTTTTTTAAAAATTATAATAACTTTAAGTTGATTTCTAAATTCTAGCTGCATTCTCATAGATGAATTTTATTATTATAAATACAGTGAGAGTTAGGCAAGACATAATATTCAATGTAATAGAGACAAAGAACCACAAAGCTGAGAGACACCTACTGCCCCAAATCACCCAGCTGATAAAGTGGAGCTGAGACTGGACCTATGGTTTGTCCAGAGCTCTGCTCCTCTTCCACTATTTTATGTCCTATTAATCCTAGGGCATAATGAATGCAGTACTTTCTGAAACCTATTCTGGAAGTGTCAAACAGGGAGAATTAAATAGAAAGGAACTGAGAATCAAGAATCCTCAAACTACCACACAATTGTACTCATCTCACACGCTAGTAGAGCAATGCTTAAAATTTTCCAAACCAGGCTTCAGCAATACGTGAACCGTGAACTTCCTGATGTTCAAGCTGGTTTTAGAAAAGGCAGAAGAACCAGAGATCAAATTGCCAACATCCGCTGGATCATCAAAAAAGCAAGAGAGTTCCAGAAAAACATTTATTTCTGCTTTATTGACTATGCCAAAGCCTTTGACTGTGAGGATCACAATAAACTGTGGAAAATTCTGAAAGAGATGGGAATACCAGACTACCTGACCTGCCTCTTGAGAAACCTATATGCAGGTCAGGAAGCAACAGATAAAATTGGACATGGAACAACAGACTGGTTCCAAATAAGAAAAGGAATACGTCAAGCCTGCATACTGTCACCCTGCTTATTTAACTTATATGCAGAGTACCTCATGAGAAATGCTGGGCTGGAGGAAGCACAGACTGGAATTAAGATTGCTGGGAGAGGTTATATCAATAACCTGAGATATGCAGATGACACCACCCTTATGGCAGAAAGTGAACAGGAACTAAGAAGCCTCTTGATGAAAGTGAAAGAGGAGAGTGAAAAAGTTGGCTTAAAGCTCCACATTCAGAAAAGGAAGATCATGGCATCTGGTCCCATCACTTCATGGCAAACAGATGGGGAAACAGTGGAAACAGTGTCAGACTTTATTTTGGGGGGCTCCAAAATCACTGCAGATGGTGACTGCAGCCATGAAATTGGAAGACGCTTACTCCTTGGAAGGAAAGTTATGACCAACCTAGACAGGATATTAAAAAGCACAGATATTACTTTGCCAACAAAGGTCCATCTAGTCAAGGCTATGGTTTTTCCAGTAGTCATGTATGGATGTGAGAATTGGACTATAAAGAAAGCTGAGCACCAAAGAATTGATGCTTTTGAACTGTGGTGTTGGAGAAGACTCTTGAGAGTCCCTTGGACTGCAAGGAGATCCAACCAGTCCATGCTAAAGGAGATCAGTCCTGAATATTCTTTGGAAGGAATGATGATTGGAACTCCAATACTTTGGCCACGTGATGCAAAGAGCAGATTCATTTGAAAAGACCCTGATGCTGTGAAAGATTGAGGGCAGGAGGAGAAGCGGACGACAGAAGATGAGATGGTTGGATGGTATCACTGACTCAATGGACATGGGTTTGGGTGAACTCTGGGAGTTTTTGATGGACAGGGAGGCCTGGTGAGCTGCGGTTAATGGGGTCGCAAAGAGTAGGACACAACCGGGAGACTGAACTGAACTGAAATGAGAATCAAGAGACTGCTGAAATGAAGGTTGCAAATGTCACAGTGCTAAAGACTACATGTGAAATTGAAGGAGGTTGGTATGAAGCAGCTAAAGAAAATCAGAACTTGATCAACAACATGAATAGATTAAAGATGGCAAAGAAAACAACACTAAATTTCCAACCAAATAATCAGATGTTGCCTAACAACAAATGTTGCCAACTGTATAGGGGAGATAATTTACAGATATGAGAGAATGAAGTTAGTAAATTTTATTCTGGCATGTACCAGGTATTTCAGGAAACACAAAAATATGCTAAAAATTTTTTGTAAAATTCCTTCAGTTCAGTTCAGTCACTCAGGCGTGTTCGACTCTTTGCGACCCCATGAACTGCAGCACGCCAGGCCTCCCTGTCCATCACCAACTCCCGAGTTCCCTCAGACTCATGTCCATCGAGTCGGTGATGCCATTCAGCCATCTCATCTCTGTCGCCGCCTTCTCCTCCTGCCCCCAATCCCTCCCAGCATCAGAGTCTTTTCCAATCAGTCAACTCTTCACATGAGGTGGCCAAAGTACTGGACTTTCAGCTTTAGCATCATTCCCTCCAAAGAAATCCCAGGGCTGATCTCCTTTAGAATGGACTCGTTGGATCTCCTTGCAGTCCAAGGGACTCTCAAGAGTTTTCTCCAACACCACAGTTCAAAAGCATCAATTCTTTGGTGCTCAGCTTTCTTCACAGCCCAACTCTAACATCCATACATGACTACTGAAAAAACCATAGCCTTGACTAGATGGATCTTTGTTGGCAAAGTAATATCTCTGCTCTTTAATATGCTATCTAGGTTGGTCATAACTTTCCTTCCAAGGAGTAAGCGTCTTCCAATTTCATGGCTGCAATCACCATCTGCAGTGATTTTGGAGCCCCCCCAAAATAAAGTCTGACACTGTTTCCACTGTTTCCCCATCTGTTTGCCATGAAGTGATGGGACCAGATGCCATGATCTTCCTTTTCTGAATGTGGAGCTTTAAGCCAACTTTTTCACTCTCCTCTTTCACTTTCATCAAGAGGCTTCTTAGTTCCTGTTCACTTTCTGCCATAAGGGTGGTGTCATCTGCATATCTCAGGTTATTGATATTTCTCCTGGCAATCTTAATTCCAGTCTGTGCTTCCTCCAGCCCAGCATTTCTCATGATGTATTTGCATATAAGTTAAATAAGCAGGGTGACAGTATGCAGCCTTGACGTACTCCTTTTCCTATTTGGAACCAGTCTGTTGTTCCCTGCATGTAGGTTTCTCAAGAGGCAGGTCAGATGGTCTGGTATTCCCATCTCTTTCAGAATTTTCCACAGTTTATTGTGATCCTAACAGTCAAAGGCTTTAGCATAGTCAATAAAGCAGAAATAGATGTTTATAAAATTTCTTAGAACAATTGAAAATATAGGTTTATAGTTCAATTCAAATGTTGGAACTGGAAATTTAGACTTGAAAAGAATTGACACCAGATTAGAAGAATTTTTTATTTCAATTTGTTAAATTTTGTAAAGATGAATGAGTCTCATCAGAAAAAAATGTGGTAAATAATAAAGGGTATTCTATGATAAAATTTGTCAAGAAATTTTTTCTCAGAATATACTTATCAAAGTTCAAACTTTATAGTCTTCATTTCTCATTTCTTCTGGTCTCAGTTTAATTCCCAATATGCAGAGTAGATTAAGTTTAACAAATGTGGTTACCTGCCATTTCAAAACACGCAGATTCAGCCTAAGGATCACTGTGAAAAAGGAAAAGAAAACCTGTAAAGCTGCCACTGTGGCTACACCAGCAGGTGTAAAAATCTTGTACACTTTGCAAAGTATTTTTTTTAATCTTTTTTTACTGGATTATATTTGCTTCACAATGTTGTGTTAGTTTCTGCTGTATAACAAAGTGAATCAGCTATATGTATACATATATCCTCTCCCCCTTGAGTCTCCTACCCCAACATCCATCCTATCCTTCTAGGTCATCACAGAATACTGAGATGAACTCCATGTGCCATACAGCAGCTTCCCACTACCTGTTTTACACATGGCAGTGTGTGTATATTAGTGCTATTCTCCCAATTCATTCCACCCTCCCCTCCTGTTTCCCCGTGTCCATTGGTCCATTCCCCATGTCCATATCTCTATTCCTGCCCTGAAAAAGTTGATGGACATTTATGTTACTTCTGTGTTCTGGCCTAGTGCTCCAGTGAATACTGGGATGCATGTTGAATTGGGGTTTTCTCAGGGTGTTGGCCAACAGTGGGATTGCTGGGTCATATGTTAGTTTTATTTCTAGATTTTTTAGGTGAGGTGAGGTGAAGTCACTCAGTCGTGTCCGACTCTTTGCGACCCCGTGGACTGTAGCCTACCAGGCTCCTCCATCCATGGGATTCTCCAGGCAAGAATACTGGAGTGGGTTGCCATTTCCTTCTCCATCTAGTTTTTTAAGGAACCTCCATATTGTTCTCCATAGTGGCTGTTATCAATTTACATTCCTACCAACAGTGCAAGAGGGTTCCCTTTTCTCCACATCCTCTCCAGCATTTATTGTTTGCAGATTTTTTTGATGATGGCCATTCTGCCTGGTGTGGGTTGATATCTCATTGTAGTATTGTAGTTTTGATTTTGTATTTCTCTAATAATAAGTGATGGTGAGCATCTTTTCATGTTTTTATTCACCATCTCTATGTCTTTTTGAGAAATGTCTGTTTAGGCCTTCCATCCATTTTTTTTATTGTGTTGCTTACTTTTTTTTATATTGAGCTGCATGAGCTGCTTGTATACTTCGAAGATTAATCCTTTGTCAGTTGCTAATTTACAATATTTTCTCCCATTTGAGGGTTGTCTCTTTGTCATGTCGATGGTTCCTTTTGCTGTGCAAAGGCTTTCAAGATTAATTAGGCCCATTTGTTTTTGTTTTTTATTTTCATTACTCTAGGAAATGAGTCAAAAAGGATCTTGCTGCAATTTATCTCAGAGTGCTCTGCTATGTTTTCCTCTAAGAGTTTTTTAGTGTCTGGCCTTAGGTTTAAGTCTTTAAGCCATTTTGAGTTTATTTTTGTATATGGTGTTAGGAATATTCTAATTTCATTCTTTTACCTGTAGCTGTCCAGTTCCCAGTACCACTTACTGAAGAGACTGTCCTTTCTCCATTGCATATTCTTGCTTCCTTTGTCAATGATAAAAGTGGCTACAGGTGTGTGGACTTATCTCTGGGCTTCTGTCCTGCTCCACTGATGAATATTTCTGTTTTTGTGCCAGTGTCATACTGCCTTGATTACTATAGCTTTGTATTAGTAGTATAGTCTGAAGTTGGGGAGCCTGATTCTTCCAGCCATGTTTTTCTTTCTCAAGATTTTCTTTGACTATTCTGGGTCTTTGTGTTTCTATAGAAATCATAAAATGGAAAGATGGTGGAGGAGTAGGTGAACGGGGAGTACATCTCTCTCCACGGATACATCTCTCCATGGAATATACCTTCAGACATAGAAGTGCTTGCAGAGCACCAGCTGAGAGTGGGTAGGAGTACCTGACCCCTGGAAAGAATATAGAGCCATGCAGAACTCAGTAGGACAAAGGGACTAGGGGGAAAACAGGAGTGTTAGTAGGACTGGACCTGCCCTTGGTGGGTGGGGGAACTGAAGCAGGGGACCTATCCCCACATCGGGGCAATTGTCTGAGTCAGAGGAAAAACATTTGAGGCTGAGAAGGAAGCAGCTGACATTTAGGCTTTGACAGCCTAAATGGAATGAGAATCAGACAATAATTTTGCCACAGCCATACGAATCATGGTTGGGGATGAAGGTCACCTAAAAGTCACAGCAGCTGGGAGTTGCAGCACAGGGATTGTGGAGCAATCCCAGGGCAAGAGCTGCTGTTGACTGCTGGGAGAAGGTCCGAGGGGATGTCAGGGAGGAGGTTGTGGTGGAAAGCCAGGCAGCCATGGAAGAAAGGTGATACTGCTGAGTCATGCATAACAGGTGGAGCCCTCACCGTAGCCTCTCTCTCCCCACACATCATCACTAGCACCTGAACAAAAGAGAAGTTGGCCTATCAAGCACCTGATAGAACTACAGAGTAGGACTCCAGCCAATGTACCCATTTAAGCACCTGTTGCACCAAACAACAGACTAGGACCCCAGCCAGGAGGGCCACTTATTGTGCCTGACTCACTAAACAGCAGAGAAGGACCCCAGACAAGGGAGCCCTCTAACTCCCTGAATGGGCAGAGCAATAGAGAAAGACTAACCAACGGAGCCTTCTGATCACCAGCTGCCAGAGGCTCAAAAAAGACTCTGATAGGGCCTTAACTCCTGCAGTGGAGCCAGTTCATGTCCCTGTACACTTGGCACCACCAGGGTCCCCATGACCCAAGCAGCTGCACCACCTTCATGCTCAACCCTCTGCACCACTTTCATGCTCAACCCTCATTGGAGCAGAACTGTCACAGGCAAAAAAAAAAAAAAAAAATAGTCCTATATCTGTGAACATGGGGTCGCTTTGGTTGTGTCCAACTCTCCACAACCATGTGGACTGTGGCCTGCCAGGCTTCTCTGTCAGTGGGGGTTGTCCAGGCAAGAATGCTGGAGTAGGTTGCCATACCTTTCTAGAGCACTATATTCCCTGCTGCCCTAGCCACCAATTTCCTTAGTATTTGGTGCTTCCAGGGCCTCTGTGACCCAAGCAGCTGCACCATCTCCACACCTGGCACTCACGGGAGCAGACCCAAGTCCTCCAGGGAAGCCTCAGGAGCAAACCCCAGTGGATGACCCACATGCAGAGGTGGAGATGATAAAACCACAATTGAAACCCAGGGGCAGTGTGGCTGAGGAAGAGGACCCAAAACGTTCCCATGAGCTGTACAGCTGCAGGTGAAATCCACATGTTCAACTAGGCAAACTCTGTGTCTGTGGAATATATAAAAGGACATTTAGAGCTCCCACAAAAGAAAACGCACTAGTTCTGATAGCTGTGGACATTGGAAGAAAGAACACACAGGAGTAGGACCAGATTAGAGTCTGAGCTGCCCCCACTGCAGGTCCAGAGACCAGCACATTGTTGCAGGTCATCCAAGGGAGGTGAGGCAGACTGTGAGTCCCAGAGAGGGAAAGGACACTGACAGCATTGACTCAAGAAAAAACATTTATTATTCTTATATTTTGACTTGTTCTGTAGTTTCTTTCAGAATTTTTTACATTTCATTTTACTATCCCCCCCCACCCCCAGTTGTAGTTGTCTATTTTATAGCACTATAAAATCTATTTAAGCTTGTGGAATATTTTTTTCCAATCATACTTTTTACTTCTGTTATAAACTTCTGCCTCTACATTGGCTTTTGCAGTTCTGTAGAGTTTTCCTTTTTTTCTCTTTTTCTTAATTTTAATTTTTAAATTTTTAAACTCACTATTATTTTTTTCTACATATATTCCTTTGTTTGCTTTTCCTACTGTTCTTTTCCCCTTGCAGTTAATCTTCTTTGTCTACCTCTATTTAACTTTGAATTTCTATTCTTTCTTTCTTTTCTTTCTTTCTTTTCATTCTCACCATATTTGTTAGTTTTGTTTTCATTGCTTTATTCCCCAGTTGGTACCTTGCTTTGGTTCTGTTTTCCAGTTTGTGCTTTAGTTAGTTTTGTTCTTAACTGGTGGATATCATTTTTGGTTTCCTTTGTTCGTTCAGTCAATCTATTGTACTTTATTTTTATTGGACTGTTTTGATTTTGCTTATGGGTGTATATTCCATTATTTTAATTATTATTTTCCTGATTTTGTAACTGCCATTTGTCTGGGGTTTATCTTTGATATCTCATTTTGGGGCATTTGTTTTAATCCCATTTAATGCTGGAACAAACCACCTGTAGAATCTCTGTTTTTGGCCAGAGATCAAGACCTGAGTCTTTGAAGTGGGAGCACTGACTCCAAGACCCTAGATTACCAGAGAACTCCTAACCCCTATCTTTTTTTCCCTGATAGACAGCAGCTTTATTCACTCTTGGAGAAGGAAATGGCAACCCACTCCGTTATTCTTGCCTGGAGAATCCCATGGACAAAGGAGCCTAGCAGGCTACAATCCATAGGTTTGCAAGAGTCAGACACGACTTAGCAACTAAACCACGACTTATTATTAAAACTCTTCAAAAAATGGGCATAGAAGGAATCTACCTCAACATAGTAAAGGCCATATATGAGAAGCCAACAGCAAACATTATCAGGAACAAGACAAGGGTGTCCACTCTCACCAGTATTCTTCAACATAGTTTTGGATGTCCTAGCTACAGCAATCAGAGAAGAAAAAGAAATAAAAGAAATCCAGACCAGA
Source organism: Redunca redunca (assembly GCA_006410935.1). Taxonomy (NCBI): domain Eukaryota; kingdom Metazoa; phylum Chordata; class Mammalia; order Artiodactyla; family Bovidae; genus Redunca; species Redunca redunca. Next base: position 32,503 of record SJYQ01002320.1, on the reverse strand, counting down.
AAAGAAGAACTAAAGGTCTCACTATTTGCAGATGACATACTGTACATAGAAAACCCTAAAGATACTAGTAGAAAATTACTAGAGCTAATCAGTGGATTTAACAAAAATCACGGGATACAAAATCAAAACACAGAACTCACTTGCATTCTTATATACTAACAATGACAACTCAGAAAGATACATTAAGGAATCAAACCCATTAACTACTGCAACAAAAAGAATAAAATATCTAGGAATAAATCTGCCTAAAGAGAAAAAAAAAACTGTATATGAAAAATTATAAGACAATGATGAAAGAAAGATGACATAAACAGATGGAGAGATATTCCATGTTCCTGGGTAGGAAGAATCAATATTATGAAATGACTACACTACCAAACTCAGTCTACAGATTCAATGCAATCCCTATCAAATTACAAATGGCATTGTTCACAGAACTAGAACAAAAAACTTCACAATTCGTATGGAAACACAAAGGACCTCAAATAGCCAAAGCAGTCTTGAGAAAGAAGAATGGAGCTGGAAGAATCAACCTTCCTGACTTCAGGCTATACTACAAAGCTACATTCATTAAGACAGTACAGTACTGGCACAAAAGCAGAAATATAGACAAATGGAACAAGATAGAAAGCCCACAGATAAACCCATGCACCTACGCGTACCTCATTTTTGACCAAAGAGGCAGGAAAATAAAATGGGACAAAGATAGCCTTTTCAATAAGTGGTGTTTGGAAAACTGGACAGCAAAAGAATGAAATTAGAACATTTCCTAACATCATACACAAAGATACACTAAAAATGGATTAAATACCTAAATGGAACACTAGAAACTATAAAACCCTTAGAGGAAAACATTGGCAGAACACTCAATGACATAAATCAAAGCAAGATTCTCTATGACTCACCTCCTAGAGTAATGGAAATAAAAACAAAAATAAACAAGTGGGACCTAATTAAATTTAAAAGCTTTTGCACAACAAAGGAAATTATAAACAAGGTGAAAAGACAACCCTCAGAATGGGAGAAAATAATAGCAAAAGGAACAACTGAAAAAGGATAAATTTCCAAAATATACAAGCAGCTCATACAACTCAATACCAGAAAAACAAACAATCCAATGAAAAAGAGGGGAAAAGACCTAAACAGACATTTTTCCAAAGAAGACATACAGATGGTGAATAAACACATGAAAGATGCTCAACATTGCTCACTATTCAGTCGGTTCAGTTGCTCAGTCGTGTCCGACTCTTTGCAACCCCATGAATAGCAGCACGCCAGGTCTCCCTGCCCATCACCAACTCAGGAGTTCACTCAGACTCATGTCCATCAAGTCAGTGATGCCTTCCAGCCATCTCATCCTCTGTCGTTCGCTTCTCCTCCTGCCCCCAATCCCTCCCAGCATCAGAGTCTTTTCCAATGAGTCAACTCTTCCCATGAGGTGGCCAGAGTACTGGACTTTCAGCTTTAGCATCATTCCTTCCAAAGAAATCCCAGGGCTGATCTCCTTCAGAATGGATTGGTTGGATCTCCTTGCAGTCCAAGGGACTCTCAAGAGTCTTCAACACCACAATTCAAAAAGCATCAATTCTTCGGCACTCAGCTTTCTTCACACTCCAACTCTCACATCCATACATGCTCACTATTAGAGAACTGCAAATCAAAACTACAATGAGATACTACCTCACATTAGTCAGAATGGCCATCATCCAAAAGTCTACAAACAATAAATGTTGAAAAGAATGTGGAGAAAATGGAACCCTCCTGCATTGCTGGTGCAATGTAAATTAATACAGCCACTAAGGAAGACTGTATGAGTTTAGTTCAGTTCAGTCGCTCAGTTGTGACCGTCTCCTTGCAACCCCATGAATCGCAGCACGCGAGGCCTCCCTGTCTATCACCAACACCCGGAGTTCACTCAGACTCACGCCCATCGACTCAGTGATGCCATCCAGCCATCTCATCCTCTGTTGTCCACTTCTCCTGCCTCCAATCCCTCCCAGCGTCAGAGTCTTTTCCAGTGAGTCAACTCTTCCCGTGAGGTGGCCAAAGTACTGGACTTTCAGCTTTAACATCATTCCTTCCAAAGAAATCCCAGGGTTGATGTCCTTCAGAATGGACTGGTTGGATCTCCTTGCAGTCCAAGGGACTCTCAAGAGTCTTCTCCAACACCACAGTTCAAAAGCATCAATTCTTCAACACTCAGCCTTCTTCACAGTCCAACTCTCACATCCATACATGACTACTGGAAAAACCATAGCCTTAACTAGACAGACCTTTGTCGGCAAAGTAATGTCTCTGCTTTTGAATATGATATCCAGATTGGTCATAACTTTTCTTGCAAGGAGTAAGCATCTTTTAATTTCATGGGGGCAGTCACCATCTGCAGTGATTTTGGAGCCCAAAAAAATAAAGTCTGATACTGTTTCCACTGTTTCCCCGTCTATTTGCCATGAAGTGATGAGACCGGATGCCATGATCTTCATTTTCTGAATGTTGAGCTTTAAGCCAACTTTTTCACTCTCCACTTTCACTTTCATGAAGAGGCGTTTTAGTTCCTCTTCACTTTCTGCCATAAGGGTGATGTCATCTGCATATCTCAGGTTATTGATATTTCTCCTGACAATCTTGATTCCAGCTTGTGTTTCTTCCAGTCCAGCGTTTCTCACGATATACTCTGCATATAAGTTAAATAAGCAGAGTGACAATATACAGCCTTGACGTACTCCTTTTCCTATTTGGAACCAGTCTGTTGTTCCATGTTCAGTTCTAACTGTTGCTTCCTGACTTGCATACAGGTTTCTCAAGAGGCAGGTCAGGTGGTCTGCTAATCCCATCTCTTTCAGAATTTTCCACAGTTTATTGTGATCCACACAGTCAAAGGCTTTGGCATAGTCAAAAAAACAGAAATAGATGTTTTTCTGGAACTCTTTTGCTTTATCCATGATCGAGTGGATGTTGGCAATTTGATCTCTGGTTCTTCTGCCTTTTCTAAAACTAGCCTGAACATCAGGGAGTTCATGGTGCACATATTGCTGAAGCCTGGTTTGGAGAATTTTGAGCATTACTTTACTAGCATATGAGATGAGTGCAATTGTGCAGTAGTTTGAGCATTCTTTGGCATTGCCTGTCTTTGGGGTTGGAATTAAAACGGACCTTTTCCAGTCCTGTGGCCACTGCTGAGTTTTCCAAATTTGCTGGCATATTGAGTGCAGCACTTTCACAGCATAATCTTTCAGGATTTTTAAGCTGTGAAAAGAAGAGAGGCGAAAAGCAAAGGAGAAAAGGAAAGATATAAGCATCTGAATACAGAGCTCCAAAGAATAGCAAGAAGAGATAAGAAAGACTTCTTCACCAATCAGTGCAAAGAAATAGAGGAAAAGAACAAAATGGGAAAGACTGGAGATCTCTTCAAGAAAATTAGAGATACCAAGGGAACATTTCATGCAAAGATGGGCTCAATAAAGGACAGAAATGCTATGGATCTAACAGAAGCAGAAGATATTAAGAGGTGGCAAGAATACACAGAAGAACTGTACAAAAAAAGATCTTCACGACCCAGATAATCACGATGGTGTGATCACTCATCTAGAGCCAGATATCCTGGAATGTGAAGTCAAGTGGGCCTTACAAAGCATCACTACGAACAAAGGTAGTGGAGGTGATGGAATTCCAGTGGAGCTATTTCAAATCCTGAAAGATGGTATGAAGATTTCTTTAAAAAACTAGAAATAAAACCACCATATGACCTAAAAATCCCACTCCTAGGCATATACTCAGAGGAAACCAAAGTTTAAAAAGACACGTGTCCTATTGTTCATTGCAAGACTATTTACAATAGCTAGAACATGGACGTAACCTAGATGTTCATTGACAGATGAATGGATAAAGAAGCTGTGGTACATATACACAGTGGAATATTACTCAGCTGTAATAGAGAAAGCTTTTAAGTCAGTTCTAATGAGGTGGATGAACCCCGAGTCTATTAAATAGATTGAAGTAAGTCAGAAAGAGAAAGATATAACTTATATACACGGAATTTATTTATTTATTTATTTATTTTAATTTTTATTTTAACTTTAGTTTACTTTACAATACTGTGTTGGTTTTGCCAAACATTAACATGAATTCACCACGAGTGTACATGCGTTCCCAAACACGAATCCCCTCTCACCTCCCACCCCATGACATCTCTCTGGGTCCTCCCCATGCACCAGCCCCAAGCATCCTGCATCCTGCATCGGATATAGACTGGCGATTCTTAGAAAGATGATACTTATTATCATTTATTTGCAAGGCAGCAATGGAGAAACAGAGAACAGACTTCAGGGAGAGGGGAGCAGAGGGTGAGATGTATGGAAAGAGTAACATGAAAACTTACACTACCATAGGCAAAACAGATAGTCAATGGGAATTTGCTGTATGACTCAAACATGGGCTCTATAACAATCTAGAAAGGTGGGATTGGGAGGGAGATGAGAGGAAGTTTTAAGAGGGAGGGGACATCCGTACACCTATGGCTAATTCATGTTGATGTTTGACAGAAAATAATAAAATCCTGTAAAGCAATTATCCTTCAATTAATAAATAAATTTTTGAAAAGATCATATAGTCAAGAAAATACCAGCAAAAATCCTTATATTTCAGTAGATTCTTGAAGTAGGAGAGGAAGCGGAATTCAGCAATGTTGGTAATGAGATTGCAAGCAGAAGGAAAAGACAAAGACCCAAACACGCTTACTTGTGTTAAAGTAACAAAAACTTTGTGCCTAGAGCTCTGTGGTAAAGATAGACAGTAGCAGGAGAGGATATAAAAAGAGATTATGGAAGACTTAGGGGAAGGCAAGAAAAGCCATAGTTCTAATGGAATATCACTCAACCATAAAAAAGAATAAAACCCTGCTTTTTACAACAAACATAGATAGATCTTGAAAGTATTATAAGATAAATCAGAGAGAGAAAGAAAAACGCCATTTGATTTCACCCATATGCAGAATCTTTTTAGATGAGACAAATGAACAGACAAAAATAAAAGAAATAAAAATAAACAGAACACATTAGCTATTGTGGTTGTTCAAGTCGCCCAGTCATGTCCAACTCTTTGCAACCCCACGGTCTGCAGCACGCCAGGCCTCCCTGTCCATCACCAACGCCCAGAGCTTGCTCAAACTCACGTCTATTGAGTCAGGGATGCCATCCAACCATTTCATTCTCTGTTGTCCCCTTTCCCCCCTGCCTTCTGTTTTTCCCAGCATCAGGATCTGTTCAAATGAGTCAGTTCTTCACAACAGGTGGGTAAAACATTGGAGCTTCAGCTTTGGCTTCAGTCCTTCCAATGAACATTCAGGACTGATTTCCTTTAGGGCTGACTACCTTGATGTCCTTGAAGTCCAAGGGACTCTCAAGAGTCTTCTCCAACGTCACAGTTCAAAAGCACTTAGCTTTCTTTATAGTCTAACTCTCATATCCATACATGCCGACTGGAAAAACCATAGTTTTGACTAGAGGTACCTTTTTCGGCAAAGTAATGTCTCTGCTTTTCAACACTATGTCTAGGTTTGTCATTGCTTTAGATTAGTAGTTATCAGAGGGGAAATAAAGGACAGTGGGTAAATTGGGTGAAGGAGATGATATATGGCAACTATATTTGTGGTAGTGATAACTCTGTAGTGTACATAGATGTCAAATCATAATGCTGTACTCCTGAAATATATTTTTTTAAAGATAAAAATAAAATTTGCAAATCAATAAAAAAGAAATCATAAAATGTTTTGTTCAAGTTCTGAATAAAAGGACATGGTAATTTGATAGAGATTGTATTGAATTTGGGAGTAATGTAGTCATGTTCACAATAATCATTCTTCAAATCCAAGAACATGGTATATCTCTCCATCTGTTTGTATCATCTTTGATTTATTTCATCACTGTCTTATCGTTTTCTTCACAGGTATTTTGTCTCCCTAGGTAAGTTTATTCCTAGGTATTTATTCTTTTTTCTGCAGTGGTGAATGGGATTGTTTCCTTAATTTCTCTTTCTGATTTTTGCTGTTAGTGTATAGGAGTGCAAGAAATTTCTGTGTATTAATTTTATATCATATGACTTTACTAAATCCATTGATTAACTCAAGCAGTTTTCTGGTGGCATCTTTAGGATTTTCTATAGTATCATGTCATCTGCAAAAAGTGACAGAAATTACAACTGACAATGTAGAAATGCAAGGATTCCTAAGAGACTACCACAAGCAACTATGCCAATAAAATGGACAACCTGGAAGAAATGGACAAATTCTTGGACTACCTTCCAAGACTGAACAAGGAAGAAATAAAAAATATGACCAGACTGTTCACAAGTACTGAAACTTTGGTTAAAACCTTCCAACAAACAAGAGGCCAGGGCCAGATGACTTCACAGGTGAATTCTATGAAATATTTAGAGAAGACCTAACACATTCCCTCCTCAAAATCTTCCAAAAAATTGAAGATGGAGAAACACTCATTCTATGAGGCTACCAGCACCCTGACACCAAAACCAGACAAAGAAACCACACAAAAAAGGAAAATAACAGGCCAATAGAATTGATGAATATGGATACAAAAATCCTCAACAAAATACTAGCAACAGAATCCAACAATACATTAAAAGGGTGATACTCTATGGTCAACTGGGATTTATCTTAGGAATGCAAGGATTCTTCAATATATGCAAATCAATCAATGTGATACACCACATTAACAAACTGAAGGATAAAAGCATATGATATGATATGATAATCTCAATAGATGCAGAAAAAGTTTTAGACAAAATTCAACACCCATTTATGATAAAACTCTCCAGAAACTTGGCATACCCTTATTTAATAAAGTCAATATACAAGCACATAGCAAACATTATTCTCAATGTTGAAAAACTGAAAGCATTTCCTCTAAGACCAGGAACACACCTAGGGTGCCCACTCTCACCACTATTATTCAACACAGTTTTGGAAGTCCTAGCCATGGCAATCAGAAAAGAAAAAGAAATAAAAGGGATCCAGATTGGAAAAGAAAATGCAAAATATTTGTTTATCTTATATTGAAAGTACAACTTTCATATGGAGGCAGGGTTGCTGAAAGAAAGGCATATCTGTAGACTCTAATATGAGTCAAGAAAAAGCAAAATAGTTACATGACAATTTAAAACAAGCAGGTGATGGATCAAAAACTGGAGAATTTAATGCTAGCAAAGGATAGTTTAATTTTACAAAGAGGTTTGTTTTTTGTTTTAATGTCAAGACCATAGGAGGAGAAACTTATGCTAACCAAGAGGCAGCAGACAAGTTCCCAAATGCCATTAGAATGTCATTGAGGAGAATGGATATCTTTCTGAATAGTTCTTTTTTTTTTTTTTTTTAATACAGACAAAGGTGCCCTATTCTGGAAAGAAATTCCAGGCAGGACATTTATTACTAAAGAAGAGATATGAGCACTAGGATTTAAGGCAGGGAGGGATAGGCTAACTACTGACCTGTGCAAATACAATGGAGTTTACAATCAGCACTGCTCTTATTTATAAAATTGCTAACACTTGTGCCTTGAAGGGAACAGATAAACACCAGCTGCTAGTCTTTTAGTTGTACAACAAGAAGGACTGAAATTGAGAACAGTTTTTCTGGATTGGTTCCACTGAAGCTTTGTCCTTGAAGTTAGAAAGTATCTTGCCAGTAAGGAGCTGCCTTTTAAAGTTATTTAGCTATTGGACAATGCCACTGGCCACCCAGAACCCCGTGAGTACAATTCTTGAGTTCAGTATTGAAGGCATCAAAGTGATCTACTTCCCCTCAAACACAACCTCTCTAATTCAGCCTCTAGATCAGGGGGCCCTAGGGACCTTTAGCTTCCCTGGTGGCTCAGAGGTTAAAGCGTCTGCCTCCAATGCGGGAGACCCAGGTTTGATCCCTGGGTCGGGAAGATCCCCTGGAGAAGGAAATGGCAAACCAATCCGGTATTCTTGCCTGGAGAATCAGTATTGGCCAACACGCTCCAGTATTCTTGCCTGGAGAAATCCCTTCCCTGACAGAGAAGCCTAGCAGGCCAGTTTGCAGGGTGGCAAAGATTTAGACATGACTGAAGCAACCCTGAACGCATAGATGAAAACTTTTCTTCTTTTGCTTGTGGCAGTTCTGCCCTAGTGAGAGTTGAGCGTGAAGGTGGCCCAGCTGCTTGATTTGCAGGGACCCTGGTGGCACAAAGTGTGCAGGGACATGGACTGCCTCCACCATAGGAGTTATGGACATATCAGAGTCTTTTTTCGAGCTTCTTGTAGCTGGCCATCAGAAGGCCTCTTTGGCCAGTCTTTCTCTGTAGCTCTGCCTGTTCAGGCACTTAGAGGGCTCCCTTGCCTGGGGTCCTTCTCTGTTGTTGGGCACATCAGGCACATAGAGGGGGCCCCCCTGGCTGGGGTCCTACTCTGTAGATCAGTGAATCAGGCACTTAAACAGGCAACCTAGTTGGGGTCCTACTGTGTAGTTCGGGACATCAGATGTTTGGTGGGCCAGCCTCTCTATTGTTTAGCCGTGGATGATGGCCTGTGGAGGGAGAGAGACTATGGTGATGGCTCCACCCCTTATGCATGACTCAGCAGTATCACCTTGCTTCCATGACTGCCTGGCTTTCCTCCACAGGCATTTCCCATCACGATCTCCTTCCTCACACCCCCTGGATTCATCTCTCCATAGTCAACAGCAGCCGTCACCCTTAGATTGCTCCACAATCCCTAAACTCCAGCTCCCAGCCTCTGCACCTTCCTGAGGACCTGCATCCTTGTCCAGGGTGTGTATGGCTGTGGCAAGGACTGTCTGTTCTCATTCCATTTAGGCTGCCACAGATCAGCTGTTTCTCTCTCAGGCTTAAATGTTTCTCCTCTGACCTAGACAATTGCCCCACTGTGGGGATCAGACCCCTGCTTCAGTTACCCCACCCACTGAGGGCAGGTCCAGTCCTACTAACATTCCTGTTTTTCCGCCTACTTCCTTCATCTTACCAAGTTTTACATGGTTCTATATATTCCACTGTCAGGTACTCCTGTCCACTCTCAGCTGGTGTTCTGCATGCACTTCTCTGTCTGAAGGTGTGTTCCTGATGTATCAGTGGAGAGAGATATACTCCATATCTGCCTACTCCTCCATCATCTTGTTCTTTCTAATGATTCATTTTTTTTTAGTGTGTAGGCTAGGCTACCATGAAGTAATTATATTGATTACACCAAGCTAGCATAAAGCAATCACATTACTGCTTCTTTATTATCAATACATGAATCATTATACCTGTAAATAAATTTTCACATAATCTTTATATTTTTTAAATCCAGTACTAATACAAACAACATCTACAGTGATTTCTAACATATAAGACAATATTGATGGAGATACTGCCGAATACAGAACATAATACATGTATAAAATATGTTAACCAACTGTTTATCAGTAAAGCTTCCAGTCAAGAGTAGGTTATTAGTAAAGTTTTCAGGGAGTCAAAAAGTATATGCAAATTTTCTGCTGCATGGGCAGAGGGGTGAGTGCCCCTAACCTCCAATATCATTTAAGGGGTCATCTGTATTTAAGAAATTAATTTATCAGGGGGAAGTATAATGTTAAAGCAAATATAGAGCAAAACAATGAAAATAATTTTTATTTCAAAAAATTAAGGAGAGATAGGAAAGGTAGCTATCAATTTAAAATAAGATATTCTAGAAAGACTATGATCTGCTTTTATTTTCAGGATTTAATGACACAGCAGGAAGAGGTAGAAAAATAAAAATAGAGAGGCAAAGTAATAATAGAAAAAAAAAAGGACAATTTAGGTAGAAAACAAAAGAAATAAAGAATTCTCTTCAGTTACAGACTAATGTGTTTAATTTATAAGAAAAAGCCTGAGCACACACTTTGTTTTTCTGCAAATGTATGGCTATCTTCTTTAAAATCTGCATCCTTACGAAAGGTATTCTTCATGATCAGAATGACAATATAATTTAATGCCCATATTAGGGTATTTCTGTCTAGAACAAATGCTAAGCCAGATAAACTACCAATACCACTGACATAATTGGGAGCATCCAGATAAACCAGAATGGCCATGTAGTAGATTATGAGAATGAACACCATTCCTCACCCCTCTCTGTATTCATTTCTTTTCAGAAAGACTTTCAGTTCAGTTCAGTTCCTCAGTCGTGTCCGACTCTTTGCGACCCCATGAACTGCAGCACGCCAGGCCTCCGTATCCATCACCAACTCCCAGAGTTTACCCAAACTCATATCCATTGAGTTGGTGATGCCATCTAACCATCTCATCCTCTGTCGTCCCCTTTTCTCCCTGCCGTCAATCTTTCGCAGCATCAGGCTCTTTTCAAATGAGTCAGCTCTTTGCATCAAGTGGCCAAAGTACTGGAGTTTCAGCTTCAACATCAGTCCTTCCAATGAATACCCAGGACTGATTTCCTTTAGCATGGACTGGTTGGATCTCCTTGCAGTCCAACGGATTCGCAAGAGTCTTCTCCAACACCACAGTTCAAAATCATCAATTCTTTGGTGCTCAGCTTTCTTTATAGTCCAACTCTCACATCCATACATGACTATTGGAAAAACCATAGCCTTGACTAGACTGAACTTTGTTGACAAAGTTACGTCTCTGCTTTTTAATATCCTGTCTACTCAGTATTCTTGCCTTGAGAACACCATGAACAGTATGAAAAGGCAAAATGATAGGATACTGAAAGAGGTACTCCCCAGGTCAATAGGAGCCCCATATGCTACAGGAGGTCAGTGGAGAAATAACTCCAGAAAGAATGAAGGGTTGGAGCCAAAGCAAAAACAATGCCCAGCTGTGGATGTGACTGGTAATAGAAGCAAGGTCCGATGCTATAAAGAGCAATATTGCATAGGAACCTGGAATGTCAGGTCCATGAATCAAGGCAAATTGGAAGTTGTCAAACAGGAGATACAAGAGTGAATGTCGACATTCTAGGAATCAGCGAACTAAAATGGACTGAATGGGTGAATTTAACTCAGATGACCATTATATCTACTACTGTGGGCAGGAATCCCTCAGAAGAAACGGAGTAGCCATCATGGTCAACAAAAGAGTCTGAAATGCAGTACTTGGATGCAATCTCAAAAACGACAGAATGATCTCTGTTCATCTCCAAGGCAAACCATTCAGTATCACAGTAATCCAAGTCTATGCCCCAACCAGTAATGCTGAAGAAGCTGAAGTTGAATGGTTCTATGAAGAACTACAAGATCTTTTAGAACTAACACCCAAAAAAGATGTCCTTTTCATTATAGGGGACTGGAATGCAAAAGTAGGAAATCAAGAAACACCTGGAATAACAGGCAAATTTGGCCTTGGAATGTGGAATGAAGCAAAGACTAATAGAGTTTTGTCAAGAAAATGCACTGGTCAAAGCAAACACCCTCTTCCAACACAAGAGAAGACTCTACACATGGACCTCACCAGATGGTCAACACCAAAATCAGATTGATTATATTCTTTGCAGCCAAAGATGGAGAAGCTCTATACAGTCAACAAAAACAAGACCAGGAGCGGACTGTGGCTCAGATCATGAACTCCTTATTGCCAAATTCAGACTTAAATTGAAGAAAGTAGGGAAAACCACTAGACCATTTAGGTATGACCTAAATCAAATCCCTTATGATTATACAGTGGAAGTGAGAAATAGATTTAAGGGCCTAGATCCGATAGATAGAGTGCCTGATGAACTATGGAATGAGGTTCGTGACATTGCACAGGAGACAGGGATCAAGACCATCCCCATGGAAAAGAAATGCAAAAAAAGCAAAATGGCTGTCTGGGGAGGCCTTACAAATAGCTGTGAAACGAAGAGAAGTGAAAAACAAAGGACAAAAGGAAAGACATAAGCATCTGAATGCAGAGTTCCAAAGAATAGCAAAAATACATAAGAAAGCTTTCATCAGTGATCAATGCAAAGAAATTGAGGAAAAGAACAGAATGGGAAACACTAGAGATATCTTCAAGAAAATCAGAGATACCAAGGGAGCATTTCATGCAAAGATGGGCTCAATAAAGGACAGAAATGGTCTGGACCCTAACAGAAGCAGAAGATATTAAGAAGAGGTGGCAAGAATACACGGAAGAACTGTACAAAAAGGATCTTCATGACCCAGATAATCACCATGTTGTGATCACTCATCTAGAGCCAGACATCCTGGAATGTGAAGACAAGTGGGCCTTAGAAAGCATCACTACGAACAAAGCTAGTGGAGGTGATGGAAATCCAGTAGAGCTCTTTCAAATCCTGAAAGATGATGCTGTGAAAGTGCTGCACTCAATATGCCAGCAAATTTGGAAAACTCAGCAGTGGCTACAGGACTGGAAAAGGTTAGTTTTCATTCCAATCCCAAAGAAAGGCAATGCCAAGGAATGTTCAAACTACTGCACAATTGCACTCATCTCACACGCTAGTAAAGTAATGCTCAAAATTCTCCAAGCCAGGCTTCAGCAATACGTGAACCGTGGACTTCCTGATGTTCAAGCTGGTTTTGGAAAAGGCAGAGGAACCATAGATAAAATTGCCAACATCCACTGGATTGTGGAAAAAGCAGGAGTTCCAGAAAAACATATATTTTTGCTTTATTGACTATGTCAAAACCTTTGACTGTGTGGATCACAATAAACTGTGGGAAATTCTGAGAGAGATGGGCATACCAGACCACCTGACCTGCCTCTTGAGAAATCTGTATGCAAGCCAGGAAGCAACAGTTAGAACTGGACATGGAACAACAGACTGGTTCCCAATAGGAAAAGGAGTACGTCAAGGCTGTATATTGTCACCCTGCTTATTTAACTTCTATGCAGAGTACATCATGAGAAATGCCGGATGGAGGAAGCACAGGCTGGAATCAAGATTGCCAGGAGAAATATCAATAACCTCAGATATGCAGATGACACCACCCTTATGGCAGAAAGTGAAGAGTAACTAAAAAGCCTCTTGATGAAAGTGAAAGAGGAGAGTGAAAAAGTTGGCTTAAAGCTCAACATTCAGAAAACGAAGATCATGGCATCTGGTCCCATCACTTCTTGGGAAATAGATGGGGAAACAATGGAAACAGTGTCAGACTTTATTTTGGGGGGCTCCGAAATCACTGCAGATGTCAATTGCAGCCATGAAGTTAAAAGACGCTTACTCCTTGGAAGAAAAGTTATGACCAACCTAGACAGCATATTCAAAAGCAGAAACATTACTTTGCCGAGTAAGGTCCGTCTAGTCAAGGCTATGGTTTTTCCAGTAGTCATGTATGGATGTGAGAGTTGGACTGTGAAGAAGGCTGAGCGCCTGTGGGGCCCTAATTGGGAAACCTTAAAATAGAAAATGAGGAGCTTTGCGGTGGGAAATAGAAACTAAGATGGCGGCTGGCGGAAGCGATGGGGGCGTGGTCTATGTTGTCAAAACTTCTGAGTGGCTCTCTTGGTTTCTGTGCACGTGGACAGCACCTGATCACTATAGACTCCTGTTATAATGATGGCACATGACGATTTGACCTTTATCGTGATTGGTGCAACTCCCCCCCTGCTTGCCTTTGTAAGCAGGGAGCTTGCAGCAATAAAGCAGAACTGCACTAGATGGAACCCCTGTCGCGTCTTATTGTCTCTCGCTCACCGAGGGGCTGGGTTGGCGGACAGCAGGCTCACTTTTCCTTGGGACCCCTCGGCTCTGCTGAGGGAAGTTACACTGCCTCTCTCTCTTTCTGGGGAGCGCCCCCCACAGAAACTGGCACCCAACGTGGGGCACACAAAGCGGACGGACGGAGGTGGTGACACCGTGCGGCTCTGAAAGAAGGAGTGATGAGGGACCCTAGGCTGGTCGCAGCACGGAGCTCCCCTTGAGGAGTATCACCTGAGGTAAGCCGGACTTCATGTTGGGCCCCCCTCTTCCTTGAGGGAAGTAGCAAAAAAAACTCTCCTGACTTATTTTCCTTCTCCTTTCTTTTCTGATCTGTCCTTAATTCCTTTTTTTTCAAGAGTTTCAGTGAACGGGTGAACGGTTAAAGAGGTAATTGACGAGTCCTGGCTAGGGCTACACTCTGGCGGACTCTGAAGGCCCTGCAACAAGTGAGCCTCAGTAACTAGGGCCTGACTGGGTGAAACTCTCCTTTATTCTTAACTGAGGACGTGGCCTAGAATCTTTCCTGTGGGCACGGGTCAGGCACTTTAAAGCCATTAGGGCGCCTGCCACTTGAAGACTCCCGTGACAGGATAAGGGGGTCATGGAACAGGCTAGAAACCTCTAGGGTGCCCACCCCCAGCAAGAAAACTTCCGTGCAACAATGCAAGCACATAGTTTCAAAAGCATACCACAAGCCCAACTTTCTGGCCACCACCACTCCCGGTAGGATTTTTTGGTGGTTGTCTTCAGTGACTTTTGTTTCTTTTCTTTCTCAGCAGCATGGGAAATAACTGGTAAATCTGATGAGCCCGCACTCAGGGCACTGAGATATATGCTTATAAGCAGGGGACTTGAGATTTCTGATGGTCAGGCCATTAAGGTCTGGGGGACCATTGTATGGTTGGCCCCCTGTGTTGCTTCAGCCAATCTGTTCTCCTGGGACACTTGGGATAGAGTACAAACCCTTGCTAGGCAACGAGAGGTTCGATATGGTGAGGAACCCCCCTTAGGGTTCTGTCTGACCATTTCAGCCTTCAAGCTCTGCATTTCACGGAGTCGGGGGCGTCCTGACAGTGGCCCCTCCGGTTCCCCTCGTGGTTGAACATGTCCTGGCAGTACTCGCACCGGGAGAGCTCCCTGTCCTCTTTCCGCCTCTGGGACTTGCCCTGGGAGGGCTGGGTCTTGATCACGCTGCCCCCACGCCCTTTGGGGTCCTTGCCGAGGCCAAAGTCTGACGAGTCCATGTAAGTGTAGTTGTAATCATGCTTGGGCACCTCACCCTTGGCGAAGCGCATGTAGGAGTCTGCGTCCTCCGTGTGGTCCAGGTATTTGCCCCTCACAGGGGCATGCTGGTAATCCTCGTAGCCAATAACCCTTCTACCTTCCCACAAAAAGATATTTCAAAACGTTCAAAGGGCCCTCAATGAAGCCCAGCTTGCCAGGTATACTCCTGAAGAGAGTCTACAATTGTGAGTCCTGCCTAGTCCATCCTTACTTATGGCAGCCTTGGTCCAAGAGGGAAAGCCTCTACAATGGGTTCACATCTCCTTGGGGGGATCTCCCCGAGTCTATACCTGTATAGATCAAATGGCTGACTTAATACAGAAGGGAAGAGATATCGCAGTCTAATGCTATGCTCATGAACCCGATAAGATTGTTATCCCATATAGACTATCGAATTTTGAATGGATTCAAAGGAACAATGGGAGAATAGCTTTAGCCCTGGAGGGGTACCTAGGCATCCTCGACTGTCATTATGGGCCACATAAATGGGTTACTTCTTTTGGTCATTTAGATTGGAGGGCGCCCCAACTATTTCTCTTTAAGCCTATGCCAGATGCCCTCAATGTTTTTACTGATGGAGGAAAAAATGGTGCAGCAGCCGTCGTGTTCCAGCACCACAACAGTCACAACAGCAAGATCAACATATACAAAAATATTTTGGGCCTTGTGAGGGGTCCACACAGTTTAAAGAATTATTTACTGTTGTTATGGCGCTCACAAAAGTCCCTGAACCCATGAATCTGTTTTCTGACAGTCTTTATGTAGTAAACTTGCTTCCAGGATTGCTAAATTCTCACATACGGCTAGATAACAATCCTATTACCCCCCTTATGATACAAGCCCGTACCCTGTTACTTGAACAGGTTAACCCCATTTATGTACACCATCTTAGGGGTCATCAAAATTGACCTGGATTGCTCTCAATGGGAAATTCCCTGGCCGATAGAGTGGCCTCCCTTACAATCCAAGCTTGTAACTTACAAGATGCCTATGATCTTCACGATCTTACTCATAAATTGGAGAGGGCTCCATAAAAGGTTCCCACAGATCCCTATTAGAGAATTAAAGAAAATTATACATACTTGTAAATCCTGTCTTCCTGATTTACAAGTACCACCTTTACAGCCCCCAGGAGTAAACCCTCGAGGGCTAAAACCCAATGTGCTGTGGCAAACTGATGTAACTCATTATTCTCCTTTTGGAAAACTTAAGTATGTTTTCGTGTCTATTGACACTTACTCTCATGCCTGCTGGGCTACTGCTCACACAGGAGAAAAAGCAAAACATGCTCAAAACCATTTTTTACAATGTTTTGCGACATTGGGCCTTCCCCATCAAATAAAAACAGATAATGGCCCTTGCTTCATCAGCCAGAGCTTACAGAAATTCTTCCAACAATGGCACATTCGTCATAACACCAGAATCCCACATAACCCTCAGGGACAAGCCATAATTGAGCACCACCATCAAAATTTAAAGGCTCAATTACAAAAACAAAAAGGGGGAATAAGCCCTCACCAGCATCTTGGAATGGCACTCTTTACTCTAAACATTTTAAATTTTTCAAAGAATGAACCGATACCATGTTTTCAAAACCATTGGTCTAACCAAGAAATAAAACCTGAAATACAAGTGCGATGGAAAGACCCCATCACTGGCCAGTGGAAGGGGCCCGACCCACTCCTTACAATGGGAGGAGGATTCGGATGCATATTCCCTATTGGGGACCCCAGCCCTATAAGGGTGCCAGCAAGGAATCTTAAATTTACACCACAAGAGAGAGGTCAAATCTTAAAATCTGACACAGAGACACTCACATATTGAGCCCAGGAACAAAAAGTTCCTGAGGTGATCTTTTCTTTCCTTTCAGATCATCGATGCGGCGACCCTGGTGGACACTGCTCCTGGTGATCGTCAGATTACCTATCCTCTCCTTGCTGACCTTCGTCATTGCCACAGGCTATGCAACAGATTTTAGAATCTTTGAAGCCTGGGTTTAGTGACGCATCAACCATGAGGGTACAACAGTGTCAGCGTCCGTGCTGGGAGTTAAACAAATTCAGACCATCGAGGTTATAAACAACATACCCACTGCCTCTGCTCAGGGATTTCAAACCAGCTCAAACACCTGAGATCCACCATGGCGGGACTCCGACAGCGGCTTGATCTCCACGCCAGAGCAATCAGGACGTTGGGTGTTTTGGCACGCATAGACTGTGATGTGAGATACCCCAGCTTTTGTCTGACAGCTTTTCCAGTGTTAAATGACTCTAACAGGTGAAGAAGGGAGCAATGGATCTATGGGACTGGATACAAATTCTATTTACCTGGTTTCTATCTGATTGTTTTTGTTGTTTTACTTGTTGTAGTGTTAAAGATAAAAAACCTCACAGCCCGCAATAGATGTTTATAACAACAGCAACAACAAAAGTTATGCTTGCCCAGGTCGTGGAAAAGGAGCCCCACATTGGGCAGTCACAAAACCCCTGGATTTGTTTAAGCCCTTCAAGAGATTAACTGAGACATATAAATAAAAAGAGTTCTAGATGCCCATCATCTAGAGAGATTCCGCCTAGCTCCCAAGAGGTGGCTGGATAGCCAGTGATGGGTAAGACCCTCAGAGGAGGGCAACCTAAGACAGGTACAGCCGCGAGAGGGGCTGGCGAGGCTGGAGGTTGGCCGCCTACAGCTTTACGCCTTGTTGTACAGAACATCAATACAAATGTCTCGAGGGCTTAAATAAAATAAAAAAGGGGGAGATGTGGGGCCCTAATTGGGAAACCTTAAAATAGAAAATGACGAGCTTTGCGGTGGGAAACGGAAACTAAGGTGGCGGCTGGCGGAAGCGATGGGGGTGTGGTCTATGTTGTCAAAACTTCTGATTGGCTCTCTTGGTTTCTGTGCATGTGGACAGCACCTGATCACTATAGACTCCTGTTATAATGATGGCACATGACGATTTGACCTTTAATGTGATTGGTGCAACTCCCCCCCTGCTTGCCTTTATAAGCAGGGAGCTTGCAGCAATAAAGCAGAACTGCACTAGACGGAACCCCTGTCGCGTCTTATTGTCTCTCGCTCGCCAAGCGGCTGGGTTGGCGCACAGCAGGCTCACTTTTCCTCGGGACCCCTCGGCTCTGCTGAGGGAAGTTCCACTGCCTCTCTCTCTTCCTGCAGAGTACCCCCCTCAAGCGCTGAAGAATTGATGCATTTGAACTGTGATGTTGGAGAAGACTCTTGAGAGTCCCTTGGACTGCAAGGAGATCCAACCAGTCCATTCTGAAGGGGATCAACTCTGGGATTTCTTTGGAAGGAATGATGCTAAAGCTGAAGCTCCAGTACTTTGGCCACCTCATGCAAAGAGTTGACTCATTGGAAAAGACTTTGATACTGGGAGGGATTGGGGGCAGGAGGAGAAGGGGACGACTGAGAATGAGATGGCTGGGTGGCATCAGTGACTCAATGGACGCGAGTCTGAGTGAACTCTGGGAGATGGTGATGGACGGGGAGGCCTGGCGTGCTGTGATTCATGGGGTCGCAAAGAGTCGGACACGACTGAGTGACTGAACTGAACTGAACTACATTGGTCTTAACTTTCCTTCCAAGGAGTAAGCATCTTTTAATTTGATGGCTGCAATCACCATCTGCAGTGATTTTGGAGCCCCCCAAAATAAAGTCTGACACTGTTTCCCCATCTATTTGCCATGAAGTGATGGGACCTGATGCCATGATCTTCGTATTCTGAATGTTGAATTTTAAGCCAAATTTCACTCTCCTCTTTTACTTTCATCAAGAGACTCTTTAGTTCTTCACATTCTGCCATAAGGATGGTGTCATCTGCATATCTGAGGTTATTAATATTTCTCCTGGCAATCTTGATTCCAGCCTGTGCTTCCTCCATCCGGCATTTCTCATGATGTACTCTGCATAGAAGTTAAATAAGCAGGGTGACAATATACAGCCTTGATGTACTCCTTTTCCTATTGGGAACCAGTCTGTTGTTCCATGTCCAGTTCTAACTGTTGCTTCCTCACCTGCATACAGTTTTGTCAAGAGGCAGGTCAGGTGGTCTGGTATTCCCATCTCTTTCAGAATTTTCCACAGTTTATTGTGATCCACACAGTCAAAGGCTTTGGCATAGTCAATAAAGCAGAAATAGATGTTTTTCTGGATCTCTCTTGCTTTTTCCATGATCCAGCAGATGTTGGCAATTTGATCTCTGGTTTCTCAGCTCTGCATATCAAAAGGTGACACTCTCTCCCACCTTTCAACTCTGGTATGACCCAGTGATTTTTTTTTGGCCAATATCATGCAGCAGAAGTGAAGTCCCAGTACTGAGCCTTGGCCTCAAAACATCTTGAGCATCACTTCTTTCATTCTTAAACTCCTGCTATCCTCACTAAAATAAGTTCTGTTAGATAATTAAACACCATCAGGAGAGCTGAGACAAACCCCTCACCCCGAACCAATATCCAGTTAACACCCTCAGAAGCTGAACAGCCTAGCCAACCTGCAGCTGACCATGAGAAAATACCCAAATCAGAACTACCCAACTGAGTTCAGCCTAACTGCCTCTAAAATCATAAGCAACATGAGTCACTAAGTTTTGGAGTGGTTTATTACACAGAAACAGCTAACTAAAATGATTTTGAGTTCCAAATCACTGCAAATGGTGACTGAAGCCATGAAATTAAGAAAACAATCCCTCCTTGGAAGATAAGCTGTGACAAACCTAGACAGCAAATTAAAAAGCAGAGACGTCACTTAGCCAACAAAGGTACATATAGTCAAAGCTATGACTTTTCCAGTAGTCATGTACAGATATGAGAGTTGGACAATAAAGAAGACTAAGCACCAAAAAATTTGCTTTTGAACTGTGGTGCTCGAGAAGACTCTTGAGTGTCCCTTGAACAACAAAATCAAACAAATCAATCCTAAAGGAAATCAACCCTGAATATTCATTGGAAGGACTGATGCTGAAGCTAAAGCTCCAATACTTTGGCCACCTGATGCAAAGATCCAATTCACTGGAAAAGTGACGCTTGGAAAGATGAAAGGCCGAGGAGAAGGGAGAGACAGAGGATGAGATGGTTGGATGGCATCACTGACTCAATCGACATGAGTTTGAGCACTCTCCTGGAGATAGTGAAGGACTTGGAAGCCTGGTGTGCTGCAGTTCATGGAGGTCACAAAAAGTCAGACATGACTTAGTGACTGCACAACAGCAACAACAAATTACACAGAAACAGCAACAACAAATTACACAGAAACAGAATTTAGCTAACTAAAATGACTCACTCCAAGTGTGCATACCACTTCAAAATGCAGCAATGAACTTTCCTACTACAGTGAACCAACTGAATCCATCTATACCTGGGACGGTGTTAAGTTCAAAGCTCTTCAACCAAAGCCCTGGAAGATAGTAAGCTGATGCTTCTTTTTTTTTTAGGTCTCTTACTTCTTGGAACCAAGAATGCTCCAACCATAAATATACTTGCTATCTTCAATGCTTACTTCTAGGAAGTTAAAATCTATTGATCTTAAATGTTAACACGAATATCAACTTGCCTTTAAAATAGCATTTTACTTTATACATTATTAACAACAACAAAAAAAACTATGAAGCATACGTAGAGCAGATATCATTACACTCATTTTACAGATGAGGAAATCAAATCATAGTGTAAGTTAAATGACTTTCACAAGTAGCAAGGAACTAAGCTACAATAATTATAACTACATCTATAAACCTTCAGTACTCCTTCTCCTTAGAGTTTTATGCTAAAGCCTTGGGTCTTTATTGGCATATCAATTTTTAATGTATTTTTTAAATTTTTATCTATTTATTTTTTAATATAAATTTATTTTAATTGGTTAATTACTTTACAATATTGTATTGGTTTTGCTATACATCAACATGAATCCACCACAGGTATACACGTGTTCCCCATCCTGAAACCCCCTCCCTCCTTCCTCCCCGTACCATCCCTCTGGGTCATCCCAGTGCACCAGCCCCAGCATCCAGTGTCATGCATCAAACCTGGACTGGTGATTTGTTTCATATATGATATTATACATGTTTCAATGCCATTCTCCCAAATCATCCCATCCTCTCCCTCTCCCACAGAGTCCAAAAGAGTGTTCTATACATCTGTGTCTCTTTTGTTGTCTCGCATACAGGGTTATCATTACCATCTTTCTAAATTCCACATATATGCATTGGTTCACTGGAGAAGACTCTCGAGAGTCCCTTGGAATGCAAGGAGATCCAACCAGTCCATTCTGAAGAAGATCAGCCCTAGAATTTCTTTGGAAGGAATGATGCTAAAGCTAAAACTCCAGTACTTTGGCCACCTCATGCAAAGAGTTGACTCATTGGAAAAGACTCTGATGCTGGGAGGGATTGGGGGCAGGAGGAGAAGGGGACGACAGAGGATGAGATGGCTGGATGGCATCACTGACTCGATGGACTTGAGTCTGAGTGAACTCTGGGAGTTGGTGATGGACAGGGAGGCCTGGCGTGCTGCGATTCATGGGGTCGCAAAGAGTCGGACACAACTGAGCAACTGAACTGAACTGATACTGTATTGGTGTTTTTCTTTCTGGCTTACTTCACTCTGTATAATAGGCTCCAGTTTCATCCACCTCATTAGAACTGATTCAAATGTATTACTTTTAACGGCTGAGTGTACCACAGCTTTCTTATCCATTTATCTGCTGATGGATATCTAGGTTGCTTCCATGTCCTGGCTATTATAAACAGTGCTGCAATGAATAATGGGGTACGCATCTCTTTCAATTCTGGTTTCCTAGGTGTGTATGCCCAGCAGTGGGATTGCCAGATCATAAGGCAGTTCTATTTCCAGTTTCTTAAGGAATCTCCACACTGTTCTCCATAGTGGTTGTACTAGTTTGCATTACTACCAACAGTAGGAATGCCCTGCTCCAGCATTTATTCCTTGCAGACTTTTGGATCGCAGCCATTCTGACTGGTGTGAGATGGTACCTCATTGTGTTCTTGATTTGCATTTCTCTGATAATGAATGATGTTGAGCATCTTTTCATGTGTTTGTTAGCCATCCGTGTGTCTTCTTTGGAGAAATGTCTATTTAGTTCTTTGGCCCATTTTTTGATTGGGTTGTTTATTTTTCTGGAATTGAGCTGCATAAGTTGCTTGTATATTTTGAGATTAGTTGTTTGTCAGTTGCCTCATTTGCTATTATTTTCTCCCATTCCGAAGGCTGTCTTTTCACCTTGCTTAGAGTTTCCTTTGTTGTGCAGAAGCTTTTAATTAGATCCCATTTGTTGATTTTTGCTTTTATTTCCAGTATTCTGGGAGATGGTTCATAGAGGATCCTGCTGTGATGTATGTCGGAGAGTGTTTTGCCTATGTTCTCCTCTAGGAGCTTTATAGTTTCTGCTCTTACGTTTAGATCTTTAATCCATTTTATTTTTGTGTATGGTGTTAGAAAGTGTTCTAGTTTCATTCTTTCACAAGTGGTTGAATAGTTTTCCCAGCACCACTTGTTAAAAGAGATTGTCTTTAATCCATTGTATATTCTTGCTTCCTTTGTCAAAGATAAAGTGTCCATACATGGACTTATCTCTGGGCTTTCTATTTAGTTCCATTGATCTATATTTCTGTCTTTGTGCTTTTTTTTTCTCTTCAAATTTTATTTTAATTGGAGGCTAATTACAATATTGTATTGGTTTTGCCATACATCAACATGAATCCGCCATGGGTATACACATGTTCCCCATCCTGAACCCCCCTCCTACCTCCCTCCCCATATCATCCCTCTGGGTCATCCCAGCACACCAGCCCTAAGCATTCTGTATCCTGCATCGAACCTGGACTGGCAATTCATTTCTTTTATGTTTCAATGCCATTTCCCCAAATCATCCCACCCTCTCCCTCTCCCACAGAGTCCAAAATACTGTTCTATACATCTGTGTCTCTTGCTGTCTCGCATACAGGGTTATTGTTACCATCTTTCTAAATTCCATATATATGCATTAGTATACTGTATTGGTGTTTTTCTTTCTGGCTTACATCACTCTGTATAATAGGCTCCAGTTTCATCCACCTCATTAGAACTGATTCAAATGTATTCTTTTTAATGGCTGAGTAATACTCTATTGTGTATATGTACCACAGCTTTTTTATCCATTCAACTGCTGATGGATATCTAGGTTGCTTCCATGTCCTAGCTATTAGAAACACTGCTGCATTGAACATTGGGGTACACGTGTCTTTCAATTCTGGTTTCCTTGGTGTGTATGCCCAGCAGTGGGATTGCTGGGTCATAAGACAGTTCTATTTCCAGTTTTTTAAGGAACCTCCACACTGTTCTCCATAGTGGCTGTACCACCAGTGTAAGAGGGTTCCCTTTTCTCCACATCCTCTCCACCATCTATTGCCTGTAGACTTTTGGATTGCAGTCATTCTGACTGGCGTGAAATGGTACCTCACTGTAGTTTTGATTTGCATTTCTCTGATGAGTGATGCTGAGCATCTTTTCATGTGTTTGTTGGCCATCCGTATGTCTTCTTTGGAGAAATGTCTATTTAGTTCTTTCGCCCATTATGTATTCTTTAATTAAACTGATGAATTACTGTTTCCTTTCTTATAAAAGTCCAGCCAAAATGACTCAAGGCTTAAGAAACAAAATAATGCATGAAAAGCACATAGCATAATCCCTAACACAAATGTTAGGCCCCTTGCCCCCACTCACCATGATAAAGCTCTCTTCCAGGCTTGACAACCTCAACCTTCACGACATTGAGCATCACTTGAAATGATAAATATTCACACAATTAATATTGGCAAATTCATTTCTATGGTAGAAGCATTTATTTCAATTATACAAAAATAACACTATTCCAAACTCAAGGTAACTAAAATGTATATTTTTGCCTTATATACCCATACTCAAATGTTACATATGGTTTCAAGACATTCTTAAACTAACAAGAATCAATTTAGAATCAAGGTAGTATCTGTCAATTGAAGAGACGTACTAAGGCTACTTATACTGGAAATGGGAAAATACAAAATGATCTCATGCAGTGACTCTCAGCTTTAGTGTGCGTCAGAATCATCTGGACAGTGGAAAAATTACCTTTAGGAGACTGAAAGCAAATCACCAGATTAAGTAAACCCTTGGTCTCAGAGTAAATACCAAAACGACTGACTAAAGATACAAACTCTGTTTCACAGGGAGGAACAAAGACAAAATGCATCATGATATATGAAATCAGTCATTTAAGTGAAGTGTGAGTTCTCTAAGACTCAGGTTCAGGAATACTACTACTCTCAAGACTTTTTCTACAGATTAGGTCAGATAGTGTGCAATAGTGCTTCCCTAATTCATAATACACCACTACTATCGTTATTTCATCACCATCATTACTATTGGATACAGAGGACATTCTCCCCCACCCCCATTCCCAGTTCCAAATAGTTAATATCTATTTTAAAAATTAAATGACCAATTACTGAGTTCCATTTCATTGACTACTGGCACCACTTTTAAACTGGTAACATTCTTACTAGCTTCAACCAAGTATATTAGGATTTCAGTACATGGCTGAAATGACAATTTTTGTCTAAACTACTGGCTTAGCCAATGGAGTCACAGAAGAAAGCATAAAGCTTACAAAAATGTGTGCTGTTTCTAAAGCACTAAAGGCTAAACGAATGAACTGCTTTGCAAAGTGAGCAAAGCACTTTAGACAAGCTCTGATGTTAACTATATTCTTTTCTGACTCTCACATTATATACAGATGGAAACAAAGGAATAAAACATCTATAATCTTCATACCTATAGTCAATATACTATACTGTTTCATAGTTAAAATGTGGGGCCATTTAAGTAATTCCCACATAAATATCTGCGGTTTTAACATTCTGAAACTGAAACATAGCTAAAAGAGGTGCTCAGCCAGGCTAAGACAGGGTTCTTCAACTTCAGCAATATTGCTATTTTGGATTTGATCATTCTTTTTAGGGGGGAGGGTAGAAACTGTCCTGTGCATTGCAGAATGTAGGCATCCCTAGCCTCTATATACTACATGCCAGTAGCAATGTGCCCAACTTTCCAATTCTGACAACCAAAGAATGTCACCAGAGATTGCTAAATGTCTTTGGGGGGCCAAAGTCACTCCCAGTTAACAACCACTGAGCTAGAATTTTATACAGACATAATTGTAAACTCTGAGTCCATAGATTATACAAGACTATAATTTTACTAAAGAGTACAACAATTTCTGCTATACTGTTTATGCTAGGGCACATAGTTTTCATAGGAGACTTAAGCATATAATTACCCACAAATAATCATCTTTTTCCTACTGAAAACACTAATATTAAACAGGGGAAAAAAAAACCAACAACACAGCTAATCCTGCAATGATTTTTAAACTGAAACCTATGGTTTACAAACATTTGATAAATGGAGACCTAGATAAATCACTGCAAGTGTCCTTCCTTCTGAATTCGTAGTCTCTCTTTCTCTACTTGTAAGCGTTCCTTTTCAATCTGGAGCTTCTCTGATTCAAATTTCAAAAACTGCAGCCTATCTTTTTCCAGTTGTAAGCGTTCTCTCTCAAGTTTTAACTTCTCAGTTTCTATATCTTGTGGTTGATGTATGGACTTTTCCCCTTGACCAAGTTCACTTTCCAAAGATGGCTTCTCTGAGTTGACGATCTGTAACCTCAGCTTCTCTCTTTCAATCTGCAACCGCTCCTTCTCCAGCTGAAGTCGCTCATGCTCCATGTCTAAATGTCTCAGCCTCTCTTTCTCAATCTGTAGGCGTTCCTTCTCTACTTGCAGTCTTTCAGCCTCAATATCAAGCCTTCGTTTCTCCAATTCTAGTTTCTGTTTCTCTATGTTTACAAGCAAATGGGGCTCATCATATGCAGACCTAGATGGTGTTGAGTTCAGAGTAAAAAATTCATCAATGTGGGGGAAATCAGGAAGTTCATTTTCCCTCCTGGAATCTGGTATGACTGATGACAACATTTCTTCTTCCTCTTCAATCTCAAACTAAAAGAGAAAAGTAGTTCTCAGTATTTATTTATATTCATGGTTGTTAATTTGTTTAGGCATTTCTTTAAAGCTTTCTGTATTTGAGCACACAAAACCATTTATTTTGAATTTTGAAAAATATTTGCAACTGTGTGACATTACTAATAATGTACAGTTAAAAGAGTACATTGAGGTGAGAAGAGATTAATGACAGTAAAGATAGTAAAATAGTAAAAAATGGAATGACTCTGTTATGTACTATTTTTAAGTTAGCTTGAAAATCCGGGAATTTCTTAACTGTTCTCAGTCTATAACAAACTCTCATATCAGAAATGAAGAAATAAAAAGAGGGTTCACATAGGCTAATACTCACTTCAGGACTCTGGGGATCTCTTTCTTCCTCTTCCACCTTTACCTCAGTTAAGGATCCACCTGCATCCCTGAAATCTGCCACATTTTGCCAATCAAAATTTGTATCACTTCGGAATCCAATCTTTTCATCTATCTCTTCAGTGAGAGAGTCATCTAAATCAGATGTGGGAAGGGGAAACCCTGAACCAACTAGCTTAATGTTTGCTTTCATCTTCTTTCTCTTCATAAGGGCTCGCCAGTCAAGGTACCTTCTTTTCACTTCTGTCCCTGTTCTCTGTTCTCCTTCTCCTACAGCATTCACACACTGTGCAATCTCCTCCCAAGCCATTCGCTTCATCACATTAATTGTTGTATTGAGCTGCTTGGAAAAAATTACTTCTTTCCTTTTTGTAATTTCTTTCAAAAGGGTCTGAGTTTCTTGTACACTGAAATTGCTTTTCCTTTTCCTCTTCAATTGCTTCATTTTCTAACTTAAATGCAGTTTTTACAATAAGGAAAGATGTGAAAAGAATTTGAGGAAGAATTTTTCTACAATGTACAAAAATCAAGGACAATTCCTTGTTAGTACTTTGTTTAAATCAGAGTTTTCCATTCATCTAGTAGCACAGGCAGGCTGGATGATTCCTAAAGAGAAAAAAGTAAAAATCAATCAGCTTGCAACTTTTGCAATATATTCAACCCAGTAAGTTACATAATTTAAAAACAAACAAACAAAAGCCCTCTTAATATGGCTCAAAACTGACTACATTTTCTGTCTCTGCCAGCACTACCACAGTCCAAGCTACCATCTTCTCTCACCTAGGCTGCTGTAAAGGTTCCTAACTAACTGCCAGTATTTACTCTTGATCTGGTCCATACTTCTGCTCTCCCCAAATCATCCTCTATACTCTAACTGCAAAGGCCTTCTTTAAGTCACCCACTGTTGTCAATCTCTTTCCCTGTTCAGGGTTTTTGTACACACTATTCCCTCTGACTAGAAAATAGATTGTTCCCTATTTGGCCTACTTAATCCCTCCTCATCTTTCAGCTTGCAAATTAGACATCTGCTCCTCAGTGAATCCTCTCCTGACAAGTAAATTACTCATTTTCCTCACCTAAATGTTACACCTGTGCTAATATACAACTAA
The DNA here is from genome assembly GCA_006410935.1 of Redunca redunca. Taxonomy (NCBI): domain Eukaryota; kingdom Metazoa; phylum Chordata; class Mammalia; order Artiodactyla; family Bovidae; genus Redunca; species Redunca redunca. The sequence goes on along the minus strand of SJYQ01002320.1, from coordinate 5,017 downwards.
GAGTGTCTCTTTCCCATTTCACTGTTAGTTTCAGAAGACAGCAACATTTCTGCTCACCATCATGTCTCGAGAGTCTAGCAGAGATCCTGGCACATGGCAGGCATACATACTATAAACACTTTTGAATGAATAAATCAGTCAACCTGCCAAAATGACCACTAGATGTTAAAAAGCAAAAAAATATAAGACTGAAAGAGGATATACCTGAAGCTTGTTAGAAAGGTAAACTTTTTAGGCCCCACCCCAGACCATTTGAATACAGCACTCTGGGAGCAAGATCTGGAAATCTATGTTTCAATAAGTCTTCCAGATGATCCTAATACATGCTAAAGTTTGAAAACCATGGTGCTGACCCACACCAGTAAACAAATGCTTTAAACACCTGATTCTCTCACACACTTTGATTTCAAGTCTTATACAAATATATCTCTTTGGTGGAATCTAAAGCACATTCAGATCCTCAATACAATAGCTGGTAAATGTAATTTTTCTGCTATCTAACCTTTGCATTATGGGAAGGCACACAAACAAACTGGAAAAGATGCTGAATGGGTCTTTTCCTTGGTAAAGAGATTTTAAAAGTATGTAATGAAGAACAAGTGCTTCCCTGGTGGCTCAGCAGTAAAGAATCTGCCTGCCAATGCAGGAGACAGATGTGGGTTTGAATCCTGGGTTGGAAGATCTCTTGGAGAAGGAAATGGCAACCAACTCCAATATTCTTATCTGGAGAATCCCATGGACAAAGAAGCCTGGGCGGGCTACAGTCCATAGTGTCACAAAGTTGGACACGACTGAAGTGACTTTGCATGCACACATTCACACAAACCACGTTTTGTGACTTCAAATTCACTCATTGATCACTGCTACAGAGCTTCTTTTTTCCCTCCCTTACAAAATGAGAGGGTAGGCTGTTAAGGTGCCCTCCCACTCTATCATTATAGGATCATAAACATTTCCTGCCAATAGAAAAAAAAAAAATACCAATATCCATTAAATTCCATGTTCCATTACGAAGTCTGGATAAAGTTTTATATGTAGCCAGAAAACTCTCCAAAGTTTCAACCAATTATGTTTCACTCTACCACAATTTCTTCACTGAAAAACTTTAATATTTGCCAGTTTAAAAGTTTATTAGTAGAGTGAAAATATTTCTCTGGTAATTGACAACATAAATAGTATTTTCTACTGAAGCAAAAGTATAGTAACTAAGGTAACTAAATTTAATCAGTAAATGCACAAATCTTTTCTATCACTGTTAAACCTCTTCTCTCCAGGGCTTAAAAATGGATGAAAATCCCTTATTCCTAAACTCTAATAAAAAATATATTTTTTTTAAGATTTCACTGCTTGTATGCATTTTTTTCAGGTTTCCAGTAATACTTATTCAACTGATCTTGTGTGTCTAGTAACATCATCAAAAAAATACCCACAATGCATCTTTTTGTTTCTAACCATTGATGTACAGTAACCATCTCCTGAACTACTCCTTGATGATAAAATGAAGACCACAGAGAACTAAAACTTTAAAAGAGCAGAAAATAAACCCTTAAAAAGTCACTGTCAATTTCATACACCCACAAAAAGGGCTGAGCAGGCAAAAACAGGAAAAAAAAAAAGATTGCAGCAAACTATTCTAAAGCAGACTTCCAATTACTTGAGACATTTAATAATAAAATTGAAATCCACTAAATTAGAATGCATAGTCAAACAGTGTCAGCATTTTTGATCCTGTCTTAGGCAAATACTGCCATTATAGTCAAATATAAGCCTCTTGTCACTAGAGTACAAGCAAACATATTCATACATTAAAAAAGCACCAAAACAGGCTGTGGCTCAGTGGTAAAGAGGCTCAGTGGTAAAGAATCTGCCCACCAATGACCCCCTGGAGGAGGAAATGGCAACCCACTTCAGTATTCATGCCTGAAGAATCCCATGGACAAAGGAGCCTGGCAAGTTATAGTCCATTGGGTTACAAAGAACTGGACACGACTGAGCATGCACACATTCCAACGCACAGTGTAATGGTTATAAGCACAGGTTGTGCAGTCAGATGCCTGGTTGGAATCCCAGCTCCGCAACTTCCTAGCTTTGTGCCTTAGTTATTTAACTTCCCTATGTGCAATTCCATTTGTAAAATAATATTATTACTTCATAGAAATACTATAAGGATTAAAGGATTTAGTAAAATATGGAGAATAGTTCCTGGCACACAGTAAGTTAAGTTCACTATTATTGCATGAAAGGCAAATCTCTAAAGGAAGAGAAAGGCCACCATAATATTGGTACTGTTCTAGTTCATAGGTCAAGCGGTAAGTCTGTTGGTCTTTATTACACTTTATAACACCAGGAGTATATTGGTACCTGCTGATATGAGCTGGTGAAGGTCACTGTATACTTCCCAACTCCATATTCAGTAATGTCATGTTAGGAACTAGAAACTGGCCAAGATGGCAGTATTTATAACACAGAAATGGACAAATGTTACAAACTAGTATGTTTTTCTTTTCAGTGGTCAAGGAGCTGGTTTACTAGTATACTTAAAACTACATGATTTTTCCATATTTCAAATATTACCTAATAAAAAATAAGAAAATGGCATGTTTTAACATCTGATCCTACAACAGTTTAGTGAACATTCTAGAAGCCTTGTAATTTTAGAGGATCTCATTTAATTAGCACTGACCTAACATTCCTTATGTAATTCAAGTTCTCAGTTGAGCTGGGCAAGTATATTGCTTTTCTCTAGAGGCAACTGAATAATAACCATTAAATACTATATTTATGGGACTTCCCTGATGGCTCAGACAGTAAAGAATCTACCCACAATGCAAGAGACCTGGGTTCGATCCCTGGGTCAGGAAGATCCCCTGCAGAAGGGACTGGCAACCCATTCCAGTATTCTTGCCTGGAGAATTCCAAGGACAAAGGAGCCTGGCTACAGTTCATGGGGTTGCAGAGTTGGACACAACTGAAAGACTAATGCTTTCTTTCTTCACTATATTTATAAGCAACATAAAAAAGGAACTGAAGAAAACTGATTTACACATTATTTGCACATCATTAAACCAGCCCCAATATACTTCTCTTTAGTACCTATAGGGCCATTGCATCACATTTCAAAGAATTAGTGCAGTCAAACTTCGTTTCCTCCTTCCTCTACCATTTGCTCCACCCACATGAAGATCTAGAAGATGGTACCCAACCTGCTCCAAAGACAGTATCTTCAATACATAACACTGTGCCTAATAGGAGTTAAAAATACAATATAAAATAAAAAAGTTATTTGGGGAGGGAAAAGAGCAGAGAATGAAACAGACAATAACTCGAGTAAGGTAAGCTAGGAAAACAAACTGCTACAGGCCAAGTATATATTTAAAAGAAAAAGGCAGCCCAAGTCAATACAGGTAAGAAGCAGTTTATGAAATTAAGTGAAGACCTTAAATTACCTACCCTATAACTATACTAAAGAACATAACAGTTAACAAGTTATACAAAATTCTGAAAAGAATATTTTAAATAAATAGACTATGAAGAACTACTTAGGCAGTATGAACCAATGAGGAGCAGATTATTAAAAATATATTTTTAAAATGGAATCAGCAGGTCAGATGTCCTTAAAAATAGAAAAGATTACTAAAGTTATACCAAATTCCATATCAAATTAAGGATGACTCTTCGTTTCCAAAAGATACAGAATGTTTCAGATATTTAAATGGCTTCTTGAACCATTTAAAAGATAGAAGTATGGTGAAAATATAAATATTCAATAAGGGATTATATGAATAAACTGCAGTGCAGCCACATAATGGAATACCCAATTAGAGTATGAATATGGCTTAGCACAACACTTTTAGTATGTTAATGCAAGCCAACAAAATCAGAAAAAGAATATGAATGTATGTCTACGCTGTATACATATTCACAGAAGCTCAGTTTTCAACCTAAGAACATTTCTAGACAGAACATGCTATGCTCTACAAGTTCACTCACTCTGTAGAGATCACATATACGGTCATTTATCTCAGTCATATAGCTGTTTGTTGGCCTAGCCACATGCTTCCACTAATACGCTGTTATAATCACTTACTTTACATTAGAAGCAATAATGGATCAAAGATGAATATACTATTTCTAACAAATAATCTATAATCTATTAAAACATATATGGATAAAATTTACATGAAAAACTTCATAATGGAGACTATAAACAGAAAGTTTTGAATAGAGACTACCAAGGCTTGTATATTAATCCCACTACTTAGAAGCTCTATGATCTGAATTCATTACTTAACCTTTTAAACTTATTTCCTAATTTATAAATGGGAAAAATAATCGTATACTACAATATTTTGAGGAGTAAATGAGACAACCCGAACAAAAAGCTTATAATATCTAAGATATAATAAGCCCTTAACAAATACCAGCTATTATCCACTTCTTAGTATAGTCTGGACACAGTAAATGAACACTTCTTTACTCAATGAATACTGTGAATGTAGGGAAAGTGCATGAAGAGAAATACTAACAAAATATCCTGGGTGTTCAGAAGGCGTAATCTTTGGTTGATCAAGGAAAGTTGTCAGAAGGAATTGGCATTTTATTTGGAGGGACAGTAATACATGGCAGAAGTATCAGGAATCAAAGTTAAATAACTAGGTTGGGGACAAATGTCAGGTTGGCTTGAAAGTCCTTACTCTTTCCTAAGAAACTTACTGCAAGAGGCAAATATATCTGAAAATTCCTATTTTTTTTTTGAAATTCAAGCAATACACCTTTTATATGGAAGCACTGTTACACAAACTATAACATACAAAATACAAGCGCATAATAAACACTGATTACAGTTGCAGACGGAATCTTAGACAAAAATCTGTAATCAGATTTTGCTGCTCTTAGAATGTGAGATCAATTGTGTAATGATAGAAATAACAATCCTCTTAAAACTATGCCTGAGTCAATATATTCTTAAAATTTGGGCAGCAGTTTCTACTGTTTGCATATTCTGTGCATCGCCCCC